>APFE030430164.1:243652-276700 GCA_000404065.3 Pinus taeda | reverse complement strand
TAGATATTATCATATTTCTTACATAAATTTTAATTAATGATACAAATTTATTGATTTCAAACATAGATCTTAATCTATAGCTATTAGCATGCATAGTACATACAAAATTCAAATAAATGTCAATGATACTAGTCACATAAATGATAAATCTATTAAAAATTTAAATCATGATTCATATTTCATAACTGAAAGACAACTTACAACTACAAGTCTACAAGATAGTAAGATAAACACACTGACAACTGTAGTTTTCTCATTTGACATTAAGTCATCAAATCAAAATGTGTTACATAGGTAGTGTTGGTGCAATGCCAATGGAAAATAGAAATAGAAAATATAAAACAACTACAGGTATACAAGCCTCAAGGCATCAATCAGCATCATAATCAGCATCACTGCACTCATCATCATGGTCCCCACTGCTCTCCTTTGCATCCTCCTCCTCCCCTGTATCCATAGTCGCCTCTACATCTGCTGGTGTGGAGGTTGACCCCTCTATGTCATCAAATCTAACAGCCTCTAGCACTGGATCACTGAGATCCATGTTGGCCAATGCCAACTCAACACTGTTGTCCAGACCCATATCATCAGGAAAGACATCCCACATCTTTGTCTTTCCCCTCAACCACTCTTCCCTCTGCATGTAAATAAGACGAAGGTTGGTGTGCACATACACCATTGTCTCTGCCCTGGACTGCTCAAGCCTGCTCTTCTTCACATTATGCAAATTCTCATATGTGCTCCAATTCCTCTCGCAACAAGAGGATGAAGTCACCTGAGAGAGGATCCTCATGGCTAACTGCTGCAGAGGAGGGCTTTTTGCCCCATGATTTTCCCACCAAGAATAGGGCTTCTTAAGCCCCCTGTCTCTAATCACATCATAACCTCCAAATCGACCAGTGCCAGTGGAAAACTCTGCAAAGGCATCCTCCACCTCAGTAAGCAATGCACTATCCTGATAAATCCGCCTGAATGCCTCTTTCCTCCCCTGTGAGATTTCACCATCCATGTGAGGAGGGAATCTGCGGGAAGGTCCACCATTCAGCCACTCATGGCTGTAGTATTTGGGGTTCAATGAGTGAGCCAAACAATGTAAAGGTGTACAATTCTTGTCCCATCTGCTGACAAGAATATCATGTATGGTATCGCAAAAGGCCTCTGGTGATGTCTCATACTAGGGGCACTCACTCTGTAGAATAATGCTCCTCACAGACTCAATCATGGAATCCCATCACTCATAAACCTCTCCTAGGATGGGTTTGTCTGTATCTGCAACTCGAAGCAAAGAGATGATAGGGTCCATGATCCGAATAATTAGATCTACCCTCTCCCACCAAGCATCATCTAGTACCGTGTCCTTCACTCTTTTAGAGGCTGCTTGATCTGTCTTTCTCCAAAAAGAACAAAACTCAAAAATAACCATGGACCCAAGAGCGGTCTTGACCTCCCTCAACCTCTTCAACATCATGAATGAAGATGCAAACCGTGTATCAGCAATCTTCAAAAATGATAGATTGTTGTACTCCTTGTAGATAGTGAGGGCTATTGTATGATTTTGCACAAAGTTACGGATATGTCTTGCATCCTCAATAATGCTTCCAATCCAAAGCACATTAGAAGCAATGGATTTCAGTGCTAAGTTCAATGAAAGGACAATGCAAGGTGTCCAAAACACTTGTGGATATTTAGCTTCCACAATCATGCCAGCCGCCTTGCAAACAGGTGCATTATCTGTAATGATTTGCACACAATATTCAACACCTACATCTTCAACAACTTTAATAAATAACTCACCCATAAATTGTGCATCCTTGTATTCACCAAGTGTATCCACTGCTTTCATGAAAACTATACCATTCAAGGAAGACACCATAAAGTTGATGATTGGGTGTCGTGTTGGATCTATCCATCCATCAGAAACAATGCTAACCCCAGATGTTGGCCATGATGCCATAATAGACTCAAGCATTTTTTGCACCTCTTTTTTTGCCTTCATCAACAATGTGGTTCTCAGCTTCTCTGACCCAAGAGGCACATACCCTGCTGGAGCCCCTTGAGTTAGAGCTCGGCACATCTCAACAAATAAAGGTGAACGTGCAACATTAAATGATATGAAGTTTTGATAGAAGAAGAAGGCAATGGTGAGATCAAGCTCTTCCTATCTCTCTTTTTGGAAAATCTTGTCCATTGGACCAAGTGATCTTCCTTTTAATGCTTGTTCCCCACTAGAAGTAGAACTCTCAAATGGAAATTTGGTGGTCCCTTTCCTCAAAAATGGAAGGGGGTCTTCATTATTGGGTTTTTTTATTTTGAAGCCAGTGCCACATGTTCCATACCAACATTGGCCTCCTTTTCCAATTCTTTTCTCTTTTGTGAAGTAATAGCTCTACAAGATCTAATCCCACAACCAGGTATAGCCAACAAATGTGATTTCACACGGTAATATGTGCTTTTGAAAGAAATGTTACAAAAGTTGCATTTCCATTGCACATTGCCTCCTCCCTTTCCCTTGTTGTTTGGCCCATTCTCTCTTGTGACATATTTCCACAATGGATATTTATCATTGTCTTTAAGTCCTCTTCCCTCAACATTACTTGCAGCAGACTCTGATGATATTGGGGGAGGAAGGGCATCTCTACCCATGACATTCTTGCCCTTCCTTTTCCCCCTAACTGTTGCCTTTGATTGAGCCATGAACACTGTTACGGACCACGGTGTTACCTCAACGACAACCTGTAAAAAAAATGAACAAACTGCTGTCAAAAATTTAAAAATGCAAAAAAATGAACAAACTACTATAAAAAAAATTGTAACTTGTTCATCTTTTCATCTTTAGACTTTCAGAGAGTTTCTTTTGCATGGATTTTAAATAGGTTGAGCTGGTTTTTTAGCCTTCAACTTGGGTAGAATTGTTGTTGTTACATTTTCTTAGAGCTAACAAGAGGAAGCACTGTGGGAGTGTGCTATGGATGAGAAGGGGATGACCTTCCAACCCCAGATGAAGTAGCCCAACTGGTGAAGTCAATCGTTGTGATTCTTGTGTACAACATTTGTCATTAACCCAAGGAGCCATAGATCCTAGTGAAACAACTGTAGCAAGGAAGAAGATTACTTCTAAGAGGACTCGGTCTCTGTTCTGGATACGTTGAGCTGGTTGGTGGTTAAGGAAGGAGTAATCTGTGCATTTGCTAGCTAAAGGACACATCTGCAGCTAAGAGAAAGGCTACTCTGAGTTTTTTCTGTGAGATAACATCATAACAAGTGGCAGTAGTGAGAAAAGGGTTTGGAGTGTTCTGTTCTGTGGAAGTAAGGCAGCTGCAAGGCCTAATTAGGGCTGGCCGCTGACTGCCCCAGTCCTATGAACAAGGCCGAAGCTCACCCAAGTAGGCTAAGTCCCTCAAAGAGGCATAAAGGGCTGATATAGATGTCTTTTATGGAGGGCCAAGTACCCGAGAGTGAGAACAAAAGATTTGATTCACAATAGAACACATACATTCATTTATATAACAGTGGCTTCCATTTGGAATGCAATGAATATATAAAAATTTCAACAGTGAACAATCCTTGAACAGAACTTAAATAAACTAGGGTTGTCTGCCCTACGAAACAGTAGGGTTCTTCACCCAATAATCCACAGTATAGTTCCTGATTGCAAATACATAATGAACCACTATACTAACACTATTCAGTTTACTGTTGCTATCCTAATTACAAGTTTACAACTCATCTTCTGATTTTCTGTCCACTTTACATGTATTACACTACCAGGGTTACGGGTATCATAGCAATGCCAAGAATGAGGCATAGTGAGGAAATTCGAAGCACAGAATTATGCCAATAATATGGTCACTGTAATATGACCACCGGTGTATAGAGAAATCCACAAAGCCACGATTAAATTTATAAATAGGACAATCCATAGTGAACTATAAGAGTGAGTCTCCAATACAAATCTTAGAACAAAATATGTGAATCATTACAGTCAAAGATGTGAGTTCCAGTTGTATTTACACAGTAATGTAGCGAGCCATTACAGTCATGATCATAGACTTCCAGCTATGATAGTATATGTTGCTTCCAGAAACCGACTCCATTTTATAGAGTTCAAGCCTTTTGTTACCTTCACAGTCCACCGCATACTCCTAGCTTATTGATTGGCATCGTTATAACTTATGACAGGTTCCTAGAGGAAAAAAATATGCCTCCCCTACGGGCCTTTCAGTGATACAAGGGTGGTTGTGTTTGTGACAACTGACAAGGTGAGAGTCGAGATTGCTCGTGTGAGGGCTCCGGCTCATATGTTAAAAACTTAAAACTTAAAGTAGAGGATTGCTGAGCGTTATAACATATTGTTGAAAATTGTAAGTTGTAACTCGTTTGGCGTTGAATGATACACCGTGGTCCGTAAGTTGTAACCCCGACCCGTTGAATGTATAAATATTAAACATTAAACAGTGATTCGTGAATGAACTTACCTGGTAGACTGTAGTGGTGGACTGTGGACAATGCCACGCTAAACGGTGGCTCTCAGGTCTGATGTGTGGCTCTCAGCTCTGCTCTCACTTGAAAACACTCAGCTCTCAGCTCTGCTCTCACTTGAAGACACCCACAAACACCCGCAAACACCCGCTTTTAACCCGCGCAGGAGACTTAGCGAGTCCTGGAAACAAGACTCGTTGCTAAAAACCGCGACACGATTCCATTTTTCTAACACGTGCCATGACACGACGTGTCATTCAAAAAGGACATGAATCCGTACCGAATCGTGTCGGATTCGCGATTCGAGACCCCTGTAGGGCGAATCCGGTGATCTAGATTCTAACCAATAAAAATAAATTTGAGTTAGTTAAATATTTTTATAAGGGTTAACTAGTGAGAATGCATATTAAATTTCTTATCATATTTAGTGAAATTGATTAATATATAAGTTGTAAAGATTGTAAAAGTAGAAAGTTTAATGATAACTTTAAACTTTTGATAAGATTGGTAAAATGAATACATATTACTTAAACATTTGATAAGTTTCACTAATTTCAAGCAAGTTACTTAATTATGTGTTGAAATATGTAACTAGGTTCCATCTTCATAATGACATATGTAATTATGATTTTGTACTTAAATAAAAGAGAAAAATAAATTTATTATTGTTATTCTTGAGGCATGGGTTTAATGCTCAAGGGAGATTTATTTTTAGGTCAAGCACCCATTAAGTGCTTTTAGGGCTTGTCATTGAGTCTACAAGTCAATTGAGTCATTGTCATGTATCAAAGATACATTTGGGCATGTTACATATTGTAAAGAAAATGTATTTGAGTCAAAACACCCTCCAAGACCTCATCATGGTGCAAAGATCAAGTGGACCTACATGAAGGGCCAAGTTGGCCTAAAGATAGCAATTAATACCCCTCAAAAGCCTATAAATAAGAAGGAACTCGACCTCATTTGAACACACTCTCAAGCAAGTTCGATCTCCTCAAGATATAAGCTAGAAAAGGATGAAGAAGAAGAAAAATAAATTTATTATAGTTATTCTTGAGGCATGGGTTTCATGCTCAAGGGAGATTTATTTTTAGGTCAAGCACCCATTGAGTGCTTCTAGTTCTTGTCATTGAGTCTACAAGTCAATTAAGTCATTGTCATGTATCAAAGACCCATTTGGGCATGTTACATATTGTAAAGAAAATTTATTTGATTCAAAACACCCTCCAAGACCTCATCATGGTGCAAAGATCAAGTCGACCTACATGAAGGGCCAAGTCGGCCTAACAATAGCAGCTTGTACTGCTCAAAAGCCTATAAATTAGAAGGAACTCAACCTCATTTGAACACACTCTCAAGCAAGTTCGATCTCCTCAAGATAGACGCTAGAAAAGGATGAAGAAGAACAACAACAAGAAGATCGCAGTTTTGGGCCTCTCTCTCTCTCTTTTGTTAGGGTTTCTATAGTTATAAGAAGAATTTCGGCGTAAATCACATGTGGAAAACCTTTGTCAACGTGTTTCGAACCAACCAGTGTGGTTCATCGTTAGGACAAGTTGAATGAACAGATCTCACTTTGCATATTAAATAGACAGGGCAGAACATTCTAGACCAGATAACAGCTATAATGACAACAGCTAGATCTACAGTTTCTATAGTTACTAGGAAAGACGAAATTCTGAAGTTGCATCGAAGTTGTGAAGCTACATCAAAGCAACTGCGAAGTTGCATCAAAGTTGTGAAATTGTATCAAAGATGTGAAGTTGCATCGAAGTTGTGAAGCGACATCGAAGTTGTGAAAGTTGCATCAAAGTTGTGAAGTTGTATCAAAATTGTGAAGTTGCATAGAAGTTGTGAAGCTACATCGAAGTTGTGAAGCTGCAGCTAGGTCGAAGTTGTGAAAGCTCGAAACCGTGAATCTGCTGGAGAGGTTAAAGTTGCAGTAGAATTTGTTGGGCAAGAGAATTTGATGGAGGTCGAAATTGCAATAGTTGCTAAGGAACTGCTAGAAGGAAAGCTCATCAAGGGACTTGGTCTTGGACAGTCTTGGTCAAGGGTCAGAGGTCTTGGAATTCGTCAATTGAAGATTTTGTAAGAAGAGAAGGATTCTTGTGGGTTTTCCTCTCAAGTGGAGAGGTTCTGCCCCTGGTTGATCGTCTATATCTTGTGTCATTTTATCTCACTAATCTTTATGGTTTGGTAGTTGTTTGAAAAAAAACCACAATAATAATTAAGGTGAAAAAGAATCTAATCAAGATAAGCAAAAATACATCACAAACAGTTATCAAAGTAAGATAAATCACATAATCCAGATGCCCCTAGATTTATTAATATTATGAACCTTGAGGATTAGCTCAATCGGTTAAGTCACAATCATTAAAGCACTTTTGCTATTGAAAGGTCACAGGTTCAATTCTCTCATCAACACTCTCGAGGACGGGCTTTGTGGTTGAGCTAACAGGAAGCGATTACTTCGAGTGGATCTACCTAGTACAAATATTTCGTGGACATAGCGGTCACCAATATCTAGGGTCCGCGAACCACATAAAAAAAATATATATATATATATATATATATATATATATATATATATATATATATATATAACTTAAAATTAAAAACCTAATTATAAATGTTAAGCAACAAGTGATCCTTTTTAATAGCATTTTTTTGAATAATTTTAACAATAATCATTGAGACTTGATGATCTACATATTATTATGGTAATTTTTTTGAGATTACGAGGCCAAAAACTTCACATGTTCCAATCTTCCTTGCAAGTTTGAGATTGAGCTTAGACACTCAAACCAAACCCTCAAGCGAGTTCCCCATGACACAAAAATTTCAGCCCCTATCCAATTAATTTTTTTTCCAAAAAAACCCCTTATATCCAAACACATTTATATTCCATTTTTCACTATTTTTGTTTTGATTTAGTCTAACTTCTTGTTTTTCTTGGTTAACTACTTTTTCCTTTCTTCTCAACTTGAGTCCAATTTGTGTTTTATGTAGATTTTGACGAATCATTCTTCGGCAAGTGCACATTGTTGTTCTGGAAGTCTTCCTCATCTGCTTGATCTGCCCAAGAAGTTTTCTTTCCAACATTATTCCTTGTGGTTTCTAAAAGGGATATGTTTTACATGATTTTGTTATTTTTCCACTTTCGTTGAGTCCAAAGAATCCTCACTAACATGCATCTTTTCCTGATTGATTTTTGTTGCCTCTGATGCATTTTCTTTGGCAATATTAGCTTCAGGTTTATCTTCTACTTCTTTCTTACCCTAGGACTCTTCCTCTTTGTATATCGTATAGTGTTGGTCGTGAGCTCCCTCCCACCAGTTAGACCTTCGGTATTTTTTTATCTTTGTTTCTCTGACACTTGGGGCCATTTTTAATTACATATCTTGTTTCATAGCACAATCTTTTGGACCTAAACATAATTTGGGGCCCTCAAATTGATCCCAGCCAGAGAACCCTCATTAAAATCCATCTCTACACAAATTCAAGCATAGGTAGTTTTATAATAATTTCCTATATATTGGGTTACGACAATAAAACTTTCCAAGAACATTCCCAATAGAGGATAATGATTGGAGATTCCAAAGATGAAAGGGTAATTTCGAAAACCTTACCCAAACTAGAGATGTGAAGATTGATGTTACTTGATCAAAAGTGGGAGACCAAAGCTACATGAAGAGACCTACACTACCCCAAAACCACGACCTTGATTTGAAAATGGCCTTCTTGTCATCAATATTGCCAAAAAAACAACTAAAAAACCTCGAGCCATGGGATAAATAATTATCAATTAAACAAGGTTTCTATCCCTCCAAGATCTATTTATGCAAATCTGTCAATTGCAACCAAAATCTATTAAACTTGCAAATCAAATCTTACTCCAAAAAAAACTTCACAGTGGAAAGCTTCCTCATCCAAATGAACATTGAGGGAAGGAACTTCTTGAACTACCAAGAAGCCAGATCCAAAATTTAGAATGGAACTATAAGAGACACAAGAAGAGTTTCTTTTAGACATAAGACTTTCAGATCCATCACATTTTGTTTGAGTCAATGTTTGGAGCCAGCCAATGTGGATCCAGAAGTATTATATATAAATTACTCATCTCAAAGAGCTTGCTTGTCCAACAACCGTTCCTACAGGAGAATGTGTCTTAATCATTGAATCCCCAAGGTTCACCATTGATCAGATTGTAACAAAGACCTGCTAAGAAATCCATGCACTTTAAACATAGATCTGTTGACTTATGGTAAATTTTAGGTCAAAAAAATTATATTAATTACACTTGGAACAAGGCTTTCAAGATTTTAATTTTGTTATAAATAATTATTAGGTAGTTGACAAGGTTTAATGTCCACAAAATTTCAGGAATTTTTCTAGTAATAGATATAAGGTTGAGATTTCTTTCAAAAGTTGTTATGCCCTTTTTGGCTGGGTTTAATCTCCACAAAACTTCAATGGTTTTTTTAGTAGTAGATATAAGGTTGAGATTTCTTTCAAATGTTCTTATGTCCCTTTTGGTTTTCAACTTAATTGAGAAAAAAAAATTGTCATGTTCACATGTGTCAATTAGTTTAATTTAGTTAAGTTGTAGTTTAGTTAATTTTATGATTTTTCAAATCTTTGCAACAAAAGATGTATGAATGAGAACTATATCATCCATTTAATTTAAAGGGCTTCACTAGTTATGGCATACTCTAAATATATAGTCTAAATGTTTTAACTGACTCTTTATTTCTTCAACAATTGAACAAAAAACCATTACTTTTACTTTAGATTAAAAACAAGAGAAAAAAGAACAAATAATAAATAAAATAAAAATAAAAATAAATAAAATAAACAAAACAAAACAAACAAAACAACTTTATAACTTTTCAAATCATTAGAAATGAAGATATTAAATATAAACATTTATTGAAGAGTGTTTAATCCATGTATAGATTATAAACAATTATATAACAATCCATAATTACAATAATAAAAATATTGAAGTGTTTAATCCATTAGCACTCCAAAATTTTAATTTGTTTAAATCACCCTAAGTTAATGTTATCTTTTTATATATAATTTTTTGAAATCACAATAACTTAACATTATCTTTAATGTTATCTTTTTATATATAATTTTTTGGAATCACAATAACTTAACATTATCTTTAAGTTATTATCTTTTTACATTATTTTTTTTGGAAAGGAATCATTGTTAATTATATTTCCAAAAAAACCAATAAATTTTGAAATCACACCTTATTTAGAATTAGGTTTTCCGAATAAAACAGACAAATGTGACACAGAACCAGCCCCAATAATAAGCACTCGTGAAACATCAAGAAAATTGGCATAAATATATTTTAATATTCATATTCAAATTTAAATATGAAGTCAAAACGAAAAACCTAAACGTTCACGAAACATCAAAAGCAAAAACACAAATATATTGTCAAGTTCAAACTCAAACATACATGAGCCCACAGATATATCACAGCATTCAACAATGCCTCCCATATAAAAGGGCCATTCAAGAAACAATTATATTTTAAATATAGAGTGCAGTCTCCAATTACTCAGATTTACATATACAACAAAACTATATATAAATGTAGAGAGTGCAGTCATCAATTATTTAGATTTACATACAACTCACCTGAAAATAAAAATGCAACATAGCGATATTGAAATAATATGTTCTAACAACAATATTAATAGAGAAATAGAGAATTGCATTAACTATGAAACAAACAAACGTGAGACAATCACATTGTAGAATGCAGTCTTCAATTATTTAGATTTACATAAAACTCAACTAAATATAAAAATGCAACATACTGATATTGAAATAATATGTTCTAACAACAATTTTAATAGGGAAATAGAGAATTGCATTCACTATGAAACAAACAAACGATAGACAATCATATTGTAAAGCGTTTACAAATCATTTTCAGAATTGCAAAATAACAAATATCAAATAGCTTTCCAAATTGATTTCTATTGAAAAATTCTCAGAATATAAATGTTTTCAATGGTTAACAGATTAATTTGAACTTAAGTTCCTGAAAAATTGATGCGTCCCCTTCAGGAAAAGACCTGATATAAATCAACTCAAATTTGTTCCAAAACGTTTTGGACATCAAATTTGTTATAATTGCTCACTAAGCTAGTAACAGCATTTGAATTATTGTTAGCACCTCCACCCCAACTAGGTTCCGGGTAATGCCTATCACCTACAACTCGTCCTGAAAAAGAAACATGAATGTACATCAGAGACCCAGTATAACACTCATTGAAATTAGATTGAAACCAACATCCTACATATATCAAGAACAAAATGGCTGACACATCATAAATCTTACATGCTCTTCATTATCCTCCTCTTCTTCTGGCTCTTCAGCCTCGTCCTGTTAGCAAAACACATGATATAGGATCAGCTCATGTTACACTTTAATATAGAGATCAAGAAACAGCTTGCCGTTCCTACGTATGACCTCCACAACCAAACTAGTATTCTTATAAGGTATATTCACATCTGGTTGCTTAATAATTGAAAGTCGAAAAAAAAGTTCCAAAACTTACAGATGTGTCCTCATCATCAGAATCCTTAGATTCCTCCTGGGTATGTTTAGAGGCAACAATCAGTAAAAAACATCAACCGAACTATACAAATAGTTAAAAAATTAAATAATTCATGAGTGGGAAATGAAGTTCTAAGCTATAAGAAAGAAAGATTTCACCTTCTACAATGTAAGAAAACATCTAGTATGCAACAAGTGGAAAAATAGGAAAATACATTACATCATATTGCAACATACACAAGTTGATGTTGTCTTTATTCATTATATGAAGTAGGCACCATTACAAAAGTTTTAGTATCAGCATTGTTTAACAAGGCCAAAACTTTGCCCAGACAGCAAATTTCTTGTCAGAATCCAACAAAAAATTCTTCAAGAAATCTGTTTGTGGGAATGTTTAAATCGTTTTTTTGGCAGAAATGGATTCAGCACTATCAAAAACCTCTGTGGCACCCAAAATCATGAAGCTTGATAGCTGTAACCCAGATTTTCAAAAAAATCATATCAGAATTTCTATTGTTCAGATTTTCTCAAAATCATGCCAGACCTATTGTTTTTCGGGTGAAATTGTGGCCTGCTTAGACTACAGGTTTAGTAACTATCATTTGGCTGGTTCAAGAAATCTGTTTGTGGGAGTGTTTAAATTGTTTTTTGGTGGAAACGGATTCAGCACCATCAAAAACCTCTGAGACACCCAAAATCCTGAAGCTTGATAGCTGTAACCCAGATTTTCAAAAAAATCATGCCAGAATTTCTATTGTTCAGATTTTCTCTGAAATCATGCCGGAATTTCTATTGTTTTCCGGGTAAAATTGTGGCCTGCTTAGACTACAGGTTTAGTAACTATCATTTAGTTCATAATCCAACGCGATTAGTAACAGCAACATTTACATAGGCAAATTCTGCTTTTACATTTTCCTTTAATACAAATGTTGTCATATTCTAATTTCTAACATTCATCTGCCTCATCTTGACAAAATCTCAAAGTTCAAGAACGCAATACACTTACCTCCTCATCTTTCTTTTTATCTTCTGCTTCAAAAGCTTCCTTTTCAGCCTGATAAAATGCAATTTTCACATGTTAGTATGATCATCTTCGGACCCAGAAAAGGACAGTAAAGAAATTAAATATTATAATTCCAAAAAAACTCACTTACATCCTTGTGTTTTCCCCATGTCTCCTCTGCCAACTTCTTCGCATACTCAGGATCATCACATACTAAAATGTTATCAAATAATGTTCCTGATTTCACCTGAAAAGCCAAAGAACATTCGTTATATGATAACAGTTTACATCAATGACTGAAGATGAAGCAAATTGACCTAATCACATACCTGCCATAGTTCGATTCCTAAGTATTTCAGACTGGGGAAAACATAAAGTTCCGGATCATCCTTAAAATCTGCTTTCATGTATCCAAATTAGAAATAATAAATGAATATGAAAAAATAAACCAACTTTAAATATATCGACAATGATCAGTGTCAATCAAATTGTTGCTGAAATTCAATGGTTTACCTGGATTGTCAATCATTGGTGCAACCCATTTTCCCTTGTACTTTGGATTCTTGATTTTCTACCAAAATCAATTGAGGCAGCATAACAACGAAGCACGATTAAGGATACAGCAAAATGGACAAGAAATAAAATATAAATGAAATTTTTTTATAATAGATTGCTTCAAACACCTTTGGCTTCCAGGGTCCTTTGTACTCTGGATTCGGAATGGTTGGAGCTTTCCACTCCCCATCCTCCTCATCGTCCCAGTCCTCTGGCTGTAAGAATTAAAATTAAATCAGAAAAGCTGTCCCGAATAAAAGAAAAATTAATTGCACACGTGCAAACACATTGCAACCACCGGAGTCACATGTATTATGTGCATGTCTGCACGTGTGCTTGTGAGAGTGTATATACCCATCATATATTAACAGGGTAAAGTTAAGTCTTCAACTCCTTTTCTTTACACAAACAATCATTACATCTACAAGTGTATAATTATACCCATAAAATCCTAGTGGGATTAACTTAAAAAATACAATATCTCAACTCTGCAGCCTTGACTGTGCCAGAACAAGTTTTGCTCAAGTGTGACGCCTACCTTTTCAATAAAGGACTTGCATGATCTGCAAGAACTGGAATGGACATCTTTTGCAATTAAGATGTATACTCTAGATGAAGGCATCATACACGATTGTTGTAATTCTAAACTCTGGTCAATCAATTATTATTCGTTCCCTTGGGAACAGATGTTAATGCAGTTAATTAGAATTACAATTACAGATACATTTCAGGCATCTGAATCTAAGAATGGAATACCCAGACCAAACCAAAAATTTACAGCTCCCTGCCATTTGAAGAGGTTAGGCATATGATGGAAAACATTGAAACATGCAGGGGCTTATAGCAATGGAAGACATCAACTCACAGCAACCCTAGGTTTCCAAATGGCTCAGTTTTCTTATTTCTAAATACACTGGAATCTAGAATCTACTTTATGTTCCAAAATTTGTCATCCCAAACACCTTCATATTTCTGCATAATAAAATATCTGAAATGTGAAGGCACATCAAAATAGGTCAGTATAGTTGATATTTTTTTATTACCTTTGTGGCATCTGAATCTGGAATTTCCTGCGGAATGTCATCATATCCCTGCAAACAAAAGTTTTGTTAGTACTTCACCATCAATTATAGATAGCCAAACCCAATATCATTTGTGCGTAAAGCAAAAACTATACAACATATTGTTAAGCTCAAGAAGAAACAGAATCAGGATCAGAAAAACAAGCAAGTTGTCTGCCATTAATTATTAATGTTATTAAAAGCAAAGCTAGTAAGCAGGGGAAATGAAAATAAAACAAAACCTCAATACCTCAGGCTTTTTGTCTTCTGGATCAGGAATGTATTCCTTGTCTTCCCAGTCTTCTGGCTGCATGTACCCAAAAACTCACTATAGGGAAACGATCACAGACATTGAAAGCAAATAAATACAAACATATGCAGTACAGTAGGCTATACCTTTTTGGCATCAGGATCCTTAATTTGTTTTGGTGGCAAAATATCCCATTCGGTGTATAAACTTCCAGAATCTTTCTCCTTATTATCAATGAGAATGCTGTAGGTAGCATCAGGGCGAAGAATGAAAGTATAAACATGAGTAAGCTGATCCGTTTCACATGATACATCCTTCTTGATAGGATGGTTCTTTCCACCATGACCAAGAATTGCATGAACCTTCTTTGTACTATAACCACATATGTCTGGACCAAACATGATACTGTCATAACAAAAAGGACTAATTAGACATCAAAGCAAAGCTACTGCTTAAAATGTGTATCTTGCTGGATATCACAGAAAGCAAGAAGCATAACGTTAAGGCATCAATTAATGGAAGCAGTGTTGAAGAGGCCTGAGATGAATGGGTACCTGTAAGGTGTATCTCCACCAAACTTCTTTTGGTCAACATCACCACTCAATAGCTTCACATATCCACCACCGCAGTCAAGTTTCTGCTCATGCTTGACAGAAAATTGAAGAACAAGTGTCTTATCCTTGTTGTTAAACTCTGGAAACTCAGCCGAAATGGCGAAGAAACGTGCATCTGGATGAGTTTGAATCCCTGCTTTCACCAACCAAGTTAGACCCCACTTACACAGATTGAGAGTTCAACAATCAAAATCCCTGTATTACTCCCAAGTAATTTCAGGGCCGGCTTCTGCTGTGCAAAGTCTTAGTACCAAAGCCAGATTGTATTGAAAACTTGCAATGATAAGTTGTTAAAAAAGGATAAATAATGTAGACTTTAGCATTAGAGACATCATCTCCTAAGTGATGTCTATAAATTAAGGCCCTTTAACGAGAAACTCACGAGTCATGGAGATATATTAAAGCATACCTTTGTCTTCAGGGTCCCCGTTCCATTTTCCAGCAGTGTGAAGCCACTCCCCGGCTGCACCCTCATCCTTCTTCCAATCGGATATCACCCAACGATTTTCCCATCCATCTTTAATTCCCAGACCAAAAAGATAGTTAGCAAGAATTTATTAAGGAAGTGTTATCAGAGTTTCCACCAGAACCAAAGAACACTTGAGAAAAAATTGGTGAGCAAAAGAGTTCATCCTTGAAACAAACATTCTAAATAACTCGACTATGTTGAGCTGGCATGACCAAACATCAAGCTGTAAAAAAAGACGACCCAGTACATTTTGCAATGGATGATCTATACCAATACATCCCAAGAAACGCTCCATTGTACCCCAAATTACCTATTTAGCTTAATTCAACAAAATACACTATACATTGTGGTGGTCTTCCCTAATAGATTCAAAAAAGTGCTGCAAAATTTCATTAGGGCGAGTTCAATTCTGAAAGTTACTACCTCGGCCTTCTAGAATTTAAATCTTAATATTTTTTCAACACAGTTTTATTCCATGTCAACTAATCAGCCTCATCTTGAGATCTCTAGTTTATTATATTTTAAAACCTTTTTAATCTATCATTGCCTACCAATCCTATATAACTAGCATCATTTATGGGGAGAACACAACATTATACAAACATGACAAACTTTCCACGATCCACAACCTATTGCAATTTTGTCCAATACTCGAGTAGACAGGATTCTAAGTTTTAGCCATCTACTCATCATTTATACGTATTTTTCACATTGTTGACAAAAATTTGCCTCCAAATTCTACCATTCTGATTTTTTAAGTGATTCGCCATTGTAAGACAACGTCAGCTCAGATCGAGAACTTTTAACCATAAATTTTCATGCAAAAAATCTTTAAATATTCAGCTGCACGCTATAAAACTATTTTTGTGAATACTGAATAGCATTCTACGTAGTTTAGCCTCTGTCTACAGATCACAGAGCCGTCGATCAATGTTCCAAAGATTTTTCCATATCCTTATCTCAGACACACCTCTATATGTTCTGCATTCCTGGTATAAATAAAGAGCCCCGTCCAATAATGTACATCCATAGCTTCAGGTCATTCATTTGCAACACCATCTAAATATATTTGTGTCCCAAAACACAAAATACTAAGCAAACATTTAAAGATCAAGGGCAAATCGTCTCTAATGCTAAAACCCCTTAATAACATGTACAAATTTGAACAAATAAGGAACATAACGAACATCCAAATTTATCTCAACCATGCAACAGTCAATTCCGATCAACTTTTACAGATCGGGTCAGTTTAAGACCAAATCGCATGAAGAAACTGATCAGACGAAGCAATATTTTCCTTAAACCCATTTTTAACCAACAAAAACCTTAGTTGAAAGTAAGACACAGTGAAATGCCAAAATTTTCCAAGGCAAAAACGTACCGTTGAATCGCTCTTCGAGATAAACATGAGCGGAGGATATCGAAGCACAGCATATGAGCAGGAGGGAAAGCTTGACCAATCCTCCAGACGCCATTGTCAAGGGTTTGGGTACGATCAAAATGAGGGTCGACTTCCCCCTGTATATAAAACGTCCAAATGCAGCAAATATTATGTTGCATTTAACTCGCATTTGGCGTCCGCTGACGTCCGCTGAGATCCTAGGAGCTCGGGGTTAAAGATCGAGTAAGTCGTCCATGAAATCAAGTAGCGTGGGGTCTGGGATTTTTTTTAGCAGGTGGTTGTTATTTTATCCACCCTTTCAATATTCAAGGTGCCCTTAGTGAGTGACCCCCACCCCATGAGTAGTGTGGATCGGGAATGGACTCATCATGATAGGATGCTTGTGAGAATGGCAACACCCATCCAAAATGGAAATGTTGTTAGCGTTGTTTTTTCTTCCATCTTTTGTAAAGCATTTTTTTTAGTGTGAAGTATCTACATCAATCAAGATATAGTTAAGTTCTAATAGGAGTTGTTGTAGTAATTCTCATTGTCCTTTCTAAATTTGTGTGGGTCCAAATGTAAATTGTTATTAACAATTTTTTAGTTAGGGTTTAGAAAAGTATTATTTGACTCAATGTAAATGTATATTATTCCCCCACAAGGGTGGAATATGGTTTAAGGATTTGTAGTTATTCAATTAAATTATAAATTAAAGTTAATATTTCAATGGTTTTTATAAAAGAATAAAATCAAATTTGATATTGTATACCAGGTTGAAAAGAAATTTGAAGACTTTATGATAATGAATGAATTTGGAAGCTCCACACATGTATCAGTTAGTTTGAATTTTAACAAAGAGACTCCACATGTGGGTTAAGATTTGGTATTTGTTCTTGTTGAATCAAATCTCGATGGTTGGCAAAAAGTGAATGAGTGAAAGGAAAAAGAGAAAAACTTTGCACTTGGTAACCATAATTTTAGGTACATATTTTGTTATTTTTCGCTTTATTATCAGAGGCGTCTTGTAGCTCCTCTTAACATTTTTTGCTCTTCTTCTTGATCCTCTGATGCGTACACACTATGTGTGTTTAGAAAGTGTAACTTTTATTTTTATTAGGAGAATTTTTTCTCAAAAACAAAAGTAAAAAACAAAAAACAAATTTTAATATAAATTATATTTTAATTAATTAATGTTTGGAGTAAGATAATTTTATAGTTAAACAAATTTCTTCTTAACTATAAATTTGATAAACATCCTCAGGGATCAAATTTCAAGGAAAGAGTTATATTTCAATTTGAAGTGTTAATCTCATTTTGGCTTTTCGATGTTGACAAGTTAAAATGAATTATTCTTTTATATGAAAATGAAAAATATTTTATCACTAAACCATCATTGGCAAAGTTTTAGTAGAGCCCTTTGAAACCCAACATGAGATATGTGCATTGTTGAAATGCAAAAGCAGATGAGCAAGTCAATTGACAGGGTCATGATTCTAGCCAAAAAAATTATAGAACTAGAGTTATCTACCTCTGAAGAGGAGGATGAAATACCATATATCATCCAAGTGGTTACTCCATCCAGATAGCTCTCTTCCCCTTCTTTTTTGGTATATATGTTAGTAACAACCTATTTGCAATCCTAGGTTTTGATCTTTTTGGTTTTATCCTCAACTTTAAATTGTTCAAATGGACAAAAGTTTTGTTGCTATGCTCTTGGTCGTGTCAATTCTACCACGTATATCACACCTATTGTGTCAATTCTACAAACTAGATGAGAACTCTAAGTACATTTGAACAGTCCACATAGATGGTAGTGGTTCAACATGAATTCACTAGTATTACAATCTATATAGGGCTTATATGGAAGGAAATTAATAGGACTATTTACTTACACTCTATAGAAATCATATAGAGGAAATTTGAATGCATCATTTATTTATAGTCTATACAAGAATCATAAGGAGGGAATTCAATAGGGTCATTTACTCTTTCATCTTCTATACATCATTCCTCAAATACAATGAAATTGTTATACAATGAAATTATTCTCTTTTATTACAGGTTCTTATAGGATAAATGGTCCAGTGGTTTAAAAAAATCTAATGAATTTTTTAAAGGCAATCAAAATATAGCATTATTATATGGATATTGTTGCAATGTCTAATAAAAAAGAAAACGATGATTATTTAAAACTCCAATGACATAATTTTCTATAAAATAAATATAATTTAAAAGAATCTTTGGTTATAAGAATTATAGGCCCAATGATTAGTCAACATGTTATGCATAACGCCAAATGCAAAAGAATATAGAAATAACATCATTTTTTGTCAACATAAATGAATGTTTAAGTTGAATGATACTTATTCACTATAAATCAAACCTACATTGAATTAATTTTGATACCTAGTGTTTATTGTCATGTCTTTATATTAGTAAGTATCAATGAAGAGATGCCATTAATATTCATAAAATCCAAGCAAATAGAGCAACTAAAAAGTGCAAATAAGCAAAGTGTATTTGGTAAGTTCAATAAATAATTGTACATGCATACATGAGCTCCATAACAATAAGATCCTATTACATAAAAATGATAACAAATCTTTTTTGAATTATGATAATATAAAGAAAAATGGTTATTATACTTTTTAAGTTTTATAGTGTATAGGAAAATAAAAATAAAAATGAAAATTTTAAACATAATCCTCCTCTAAAGAGAATTCTACCCTAATCTAAAATTAATGTATAATAAAATAATGTTTTTTGAAGTTTTATTTGAAATGGTTAAAAATTCCAACAACGAAACTTGTATTAAAATCTAGTCAACGGAAGGAAGTTTCGAGATGAGAGGGCCATGATCCCTTGTGATTTTTCTAATCAATGTGACGTTTAGATTTTGTAGCTTTTGTGGTTTTTTTTATCAATGTAACGTTTCAATTTTATTGTTAAATCTAGTATTTTTTAAAGTCAATGCCATTTTTCAATTTAAATGCTGAAGAGATTAATATTTGAGAGGTTGTTTGTGAACATGATTTTATTAGTTTTTAAGTCAATTTGATGTTTCAATTTAAATGCTTAAAAAGTCTGTATTTTTTTTTGCGGGAGAGTTGTTTGTGAGTTAGATTTTATTATTTTTAAATTAGAGGAAAATTATTTAAAGTTAAAAATTTAAAATATATATTATATTAATAAAAATAAAATTTGGGTTTTTTCTAGGAAGAGGTTGTTTAGAATCAGTTTAAATTTATTTTAGTTCTAGATTTATCAAATATCGATAGGGGTCAAATCTTTCAAGGTGTAAACCTCTTTTTTTAGTGTAAAGCTTAACAAAAAGTTTGCACCTTGAGAGATTTGATCCCTCTCAATGCTTGATAGATTCGGAGTTAAGATAAATCTAGGTTAGTTATGTGTGTGTGCGCGCATTTTATTTTTAATTGACCAAGTCAAAATGTTTAACATAACATAACATTACAACATCTCTTCTATACTAGGTTGGAGAGTGCCTCTCAACGCAAAAATGAAATGCTTACTTCAAAGTTTAAACTTAAAATATATTTATATTAATAAAAGTAAAATTTGCTTCATAAATTAGTATAGATAATATGTATACAATTTATGATAGTAATTTAAGTTTATGGTTATGATTTAATAAAAAAATAAATTTATATAAGGGATAGTAGAAGTGGCGGGTTATTATTTGCTCTAATGAAATGTAAATTAACTTTTTTCTTGGGGATTAGAAATTTCCCTCCAATAATCAAGTTGAGGCATATGCTTTCCTCTAGGGCTTATTGCTCACTTAGGAATGAAATATTCCTTATCTTTCTATTATTGGAGACTCCAAACTCATTATTCAAGGCCTAGTTAAGAAGACTCTGCTAAAAGACATGCTCTTAGAGGCTATTCTAAAGAAAATCTAAGGGATATTAAAGAGGTTCAAGACATACGAGGTCCATCATATATTGAGACAAAATAACTAGCTAACTGACTCTTTAGCTAATTCAGACTCTTCATTAACCCAAGGAGTAATCAAAATTAATGATAATGAGTTGCTTAAACCCATTACATAATCTCATGCTTAGCAAGTTTAATTCCAAAATTGATTTAATATGTTCGTTCCAAGTGGCACTAAGGTGAAATTTGAGACATGCAAGTATTGTTATAAGGAGAAGTGGAGTCACTTGGGTTGTGTGGTTCCTTTGCTCGTCATCATTCTTTAGTGGGTGTTGGGAGTACAGGAACCTACAACCTAGGGAGTTTTTCCAGATCTTTCATTCATATATGATGAGGGTGTATGTGTCAGAGTTCACCTACCATGAAAATATTGAGGTCAAAAGGTCTCTTCTTGGGTGGCTTTTGGTACTATGTAGTAAATTTGAAGTAAGCTTGGTTGCTCGGTACATTGTTCATGGGTTTTAATTGAGTGAACAAGGACATTTGAGTGAAATTCAACACGTGGAATTAAAAGAGGACATGAAGACGGGGTGTTGTTTCAATCATGCAGGCATCACTCAATTTATGTTGATGCTCCATAAAAATTGGAAGTTAAGCCAATGGTTTGCAAATTCTACTCCTAAATTTGGAATTTTGAAAGGCATCTAGTTCAATAAGCGATGTTTTTTTAGGCTTCTACTTTTGGAAACTTTATGCCTTATTCCTCTATTCAATTTGGTTACTAATATATTGTGGAAAATTCTACATTATGGAAGGCTATTATGGGTGAATTGGGTAGCAAATTGTGTAGTTTCTTTCTATTGTAGCAGACAATCATTCACTTTGACATGGTCGGGGTTGTTGAGGAAGTTTGGGTATTGGAAGAACTAGATAGTTGCTCTATGCTTTAAAAGAGTGTTAATTCTAAGTGGATTCCAAAATTAGACTATGTTTGATCTCCTTTTCATATATGATTGGTAAAAGAATTATGTATTACAGAGGACATTGACTACTTGGAAGAAATTATTTTGTGTTATTTCCCTCTTGTCTCATCAGAGGGGGCATATAATGTATATCAGAGAAGTGAAGACTCTATTTTCCCATGCATGTTATTATTTCTTTATTTTGGTTGTAATTTGCGGTGGGTGAAGTCCTTTCTCCAAGAGTTGACAAACTTTAAGGTCCTTTGTGCTCTTCAAGTGTATTATTTTTAGAATTGGCAAGCACAGGAGTGCCCAAACCTTATTTGGCAGATCCATCGTCATGTTGTTTATGTGTGGGGTCTTCCTTTAGTTTATGGTTTAACAGATCAATCAATCCATCTTCGTTTAGATGCTCTGGGTAGTTGGTGTCAAGGAAAGACGCAATCATGATACGCCATCTCAACGAGGAGTACAAACAACTAATAGAGAGGATTTCTCATCTCAAGGAAGAAATCATGTCCTTATAAATGTGGTACAACCAACTAGTCTCAAGTATTACCACAACCATGGAGATGTCAATTCATCATCAAACTATGATGCAAATGATCGAGGATGAACTATAAAACCCCCATTAGCAAATTGAAGAGCTACAAATTTCCATCAACGAGTGATCTTTGGAACATTCCTCCTCCAACAACACCATTTGCAACATTGATTAAGGACTGTCATATATCAAATTTCCATCCCCTTAGTCTAGGGGAACAAGGCCCGTAAATGTAATCCCACCACCTGTCAATTAGTATGTTTTGTAAATTTTGTAATTTTTTGCAGCTATTTTAGCATATCTATAATTATAAGCACAATAGTTTAGCTACCAAAGAAACCATGTTTTTTGATGTGGTGTACATTCCTTAGACAATCATGTTAATTAGTCAAATAATTGGAATAACCCTTCTCCAACGTAATTACTACACCCGCAATGCAATTTTTTACTAATACAAAGATCTTATTATGGTTCAAAAAAGAATCTAAAAAAAGAAAAAGCTAAATTGATGTTGGAGACTCCTTATTTTAATCATGTAACTAAACACCAAATTGAAATATGAATCTTCTTATTTATAAGATTAAAAACATAGAGATTTGAGTATTTAAAGTTTACTCATTTGAATTTGAATATGATCTTCTTCCTTTTTTTCAATTAAGAACTTATATTGCCTCAAATTCATTGATATATAAAATTCATAGTTTTGATCTACTCACAACCCTGATCTGCTATGAGGGAAACCAAATCAACAACGATAAGGGTCGTTGACTTGTATACAAATCATTAAAATTCTCTAGCTAGTCTAATTCTAAGTAATTTTTTGAATATAGTATCAAAATTACTACATGTCATTTTCCAGTTACAACTGGCCATACATTTAAATATAAAAGAAAAAGAAAAAAATTGAAACCAAAACATGAGCTAAGAAGAGTGGACAAGCATCATTTGCCTGAAGATGTCATGGGAGCCATATCCTGAGCACTTGAGCCTGCTAGAGGTTTGAGGCCACAACGAAGGTGGTCTTTTATATGTTCCAAGTAAGTGTTTAGGTTGGCCAATCATGAGCACTAGTGGCGTTGGACTCTTTGAATTTCATCGAGGCATGCAATGATTTCATTGTGATCCTCATATTTTTCTTTGAGCACCTAGCCTAGGAGTGCCTTCATTTGCCAATGGAGGGTCATGGAATTAAGGTATTGGATGTGTCATCCCCTGGTGTGGCCAAAGTCCAGAACTTAGCTAGCAACTTTAGTTTGGATCTTAGAATCATGATAGAGTTGGCAGTCATTCATGGTTAAAGCTTCCCACTATTAGATTTTCATTTGGATTTCAGGTGGATTAATCGAATGAAATATTGCAAGATTTGATTGAGCTTAGGTGTGATCACAAGGTTTACCTGAAGGGCCACAACCTCCAAACCCCCAACCAAAGTGTATACACTGGTGAGGCATAACATTCAGAAGAAGACATGGCAAAAGGATGGAAAATACCTAATGGGGATGCATACTAGTAAACCAAGCCAAACTAAATGAAAACATAGCCATGAGGAGATTGGTGCCCTGCATCTAGGCTGACCAGGGGATGGGGTGAGGAAAAAATGAAAGAGGAGGTGGGTTCAGAGGGTGGCTTCAAGCAAGGACAACAAGCCAAATTAACCATAAAAAACCCAAAGATTTCCACACCACCAAGACACCCTGCAAACCATAAACAAAATTCCATCGTGTAGAGAAAATCAAGTCGGAAAAATTGCAAATACTGGACATAGGAGGAGTTACCCCTGTGTTAACAACCCACTGGGCTCTAAAGTGATATTGTTAATGTGCCCTGCTCCTCTAAACACCACAAATTCCCAGGTTAGCAATCCTTTCGACTTCTCCCTTGCTTTGAACTCAAAATGCTATCATGAAATGAGTGTAGTGAGGTTCCAAGCGAGGAGAGTCTGGGCATCCATAAACAAATGAGTCATAAAATCCAGTGTTGTGGTGGAAATATCCCACATGCATCTGAGAGTCACTTCATATACAACAGAAAAGCATAGAGCAACAACCTCGAAGGCAAGAGCGCCCAGTGTAAGTGGAGGCACCATATCAATGCAATGCAAGGTTAAGTTTGTTGGCATGTGTGAATGCATGGGATGCAATGCCCATGCCATCCCCCCTTTTTTAATGCTAGGAGAGGCAGCGGGGTGGTGCACTTCCCCTCTTGTTTTTGTTGGCTCCGTTTTTAACACACTGATCAGGGACTGCATATAATATTTAAAAAAACATATGTTTTTAACTATTATACCTTCTTAAATTACAAGTTTAAAATATAAATAATGAAAATTTGACATTCAAAAATATAAAATATAAATTATATATATATGATATATATATATATATATATATATATTATATATATATATATATATATATATATATATATATATATATATATATATATATCTATATATATATATTCTATTTATTTTTTTACATAAATGAATATTTGTTTATTATTTCCAATAAAGAGGTGACGCTCAGAGGATTGAGAACACAAATTCATAAGAGGGATGTAAATCCCATAATGAAAATGCTATACAATTATTACAATTAACTATAAAATTGATTTATGGGGCTACAACGTTGCTAGTATAGCAATGAACATAGCGAGACATTAGAAGAACATATTTGCATGTCATGGTGAAAAAAAAAAAGGAGGTTGAATTTGCATTATTGTGATTTCTATTTGCTCTTCCTGATTTTGTTCGATTGAAAGATTGTCCTTTCTTGTAGCATGAGTATGTTCTTCATGGTTGGATTTTTGTATTCCTTTTATTCATATCAGCTCTGTGTGGAGATCTGCACAACTTTTTCCACAGGAACTGAACCTGTATGAGTTTATCAATAGGGAATAAGCTAAAGGCATGGAGTTGGGGTGAAGAGGCAACTAGGAGAGGGGGAATTTGAATCTTTATTCAATCATCTTACACATGATGGCGTGGGTATTCAAGAAATTATGATCTTAAATTGGAATAGTGTGAGACAAAGAGGATGATGCCTTGGAGAATTTTTCTGCAAAAATTGACCTTTTGAAAGGGGAGAGGGTGGATTACTATGCATCCTATTTTGTGTATGGATTTTGTAGATTCTAGATTTGTGAGTGTCGAGATTGGAGCTTGGCAGTGATGGATTAATTCCCACCATGTTGCTGACAGTTGATCTCATAATCATGGGATCATGAGTTGCGTTATTTCTATGTTGGTGCGAGCTTCGCCTTGCTTCATTTGGTATGAATTGTTTGATTTTCTATCTGCAACTTGATTATTTATTCTTAGAACATGGTAATAGGAGGCTCCTTCTAGTCGCTCAAGATGATATTTGATCTGTATGAGGATTTGATTTATTTCAATGTTGTTGGCATTGGATCCTCTTATAAGTTGGCTTATTAATAATGTTTAATTGACCAAAATAATGGGACAAGTTGCTTGTTGATCACGAATAATATTTGCTCCTAGAAGGAGGGTGTAAGCCTCCACGCAATTATTTATTTCTTCCCCTATACCCAACTTTATTTCTTCATCGTCTTCAAAATTGAGAATGACCTCTCTGCTTCAGCCTTTCCAGGTTTTTTTTTTGGATGCACCATAAAAAAAGAGAGACGACCTATTTTGTACTTTGAGCTAGATTTGGAAGTCATATTTATTCATCCTTATTTTCCATTTTGGTAGGTAGGTTGTGTCTTTTATCTAGTGATACCTTCATTGTTGGTTTTTGATAGAACTAATTGAAACTAAGTCAATTCAGCTTCCTGTAGAGTGCTATGGACCAATATGTTGTTCCTTTTTCACAAAATAGCCTCAACAATGAGGCACCAAACCTTAGTTATAACCTTTCTTTGCTCGGGCTTCTTTGACTCAAATGTATTTTTCTTTCTAGAAAGCCAAATTTGTCAGCAGAAGGTTGCTAGAAGAGTGTGCCAAAATCATTTGATGAGAAGTTTCTTATATAGAGGGAAGGGGTAGTTATTATTCCATTGAATGAAGAAGTGAGGGATAGAGAGGCTAAAGTTTAGAGGGACAGAGACGGGATAAAGAAGGGTTTTCCAATAGGTTTGAGAGAATGGATAGTGGTTAAATAATTCTTGCATTGTTTCTTTACATTTCATACACATGGGGCATCTAGAGGGACCATGAATGTTGTGTTTCCTTAGGTTTTCAATGGTCAGGACTCCCCCCAAGGGAGAGTCTAGATGAAGAGCTTTATTTTGGGCAGGCTTTCATATTTCCATACTAATTTCTAGTAGGGCCATGCTAGTTATTGTATTTGTTCTTCTTGTAACACATTGTAACCACTCTTTACATTATTATCTCTCCTTGATAAGTTCTACTTGTAACCATCCTTATGAGGTTTGGAAACTGGAGCAATTCCCTTTAAAATATTTACAAGTAGACACCAAAAATGATATAATCCAATTGGAAGAGGGTGGGATTCCAGGCTTTCCAAATGGTTCCATCCTACTCCCAGAGAGAGATTTTCTCTAGATGGGAGATGCCTCAGGCAACACACCAATTATGAGGGGTTGAATGGTAGGTATAGTGGATATAATAGGCTTTCCAAGAATGCTTTCTTCTCAAGAGTTGATATCAACTTCATTTATAGGGATGTGGGATGTGTGAGAATGGATGAGGGGGAGGAATTTTTGTAGAGTTTCAAAATGGAAGAGCATATGTGATTAGGAAGAGGCTTTTTGAATGAGTGTTTATGATGAGTGGAGATATTTTTACATTCTAGAACCTGTTTCCACTAGGCTTCTCCTTTCACGATAAATATCAAGATAATACTAGCTCCCAAGGCTATGTTCATGAGAGCAGGATGCCTTATTCCAATTCCTCATAAGGGGATATGACCTTACTCCAACTCAATAGATGAATTTGTTTTGTCTCTGTCTTCCCTCCTTGCCAAAGGAAATTTGTATTTAGGACTTAAATTTTCTTTATAATTCCTCCTAAAGCTTGAAGGATTGTGTGTTGATAAAGAGGAAGAGTTGTCAATGTTGATTTGATTAAAATGGTTCAACCTATTAGATTGAGCCATTGAATCCACTATCCCATTCCAAACCTTTGATTTCACTATTTGTTTGAATATATGCATTCCCAAGTATTTGAAGTGTGTCCAATCTAATTTGTAAGGGATGTCAAAGATCTGAGAAATTCTTCGTAGGGTTTTGGGGTGGTGTTCCAACCATATATGCTACTTTTTACCTTGGTTAGAAGACCTACAGATGCTTCGAGGAAGATATCTAGGGTGGATTTGAACCTTCTTGACACTAGTGGAGAGGCTCGTTCAATCATGAGGGTGTTATCTGCAAATTGAGAGCGGTTTATGCCTTTTATTCCTCTTTTGAACTGTATGTC
This sequence comes from Pinus taeda, assembly GCA_000404065.3. NCBI lineage: Eukaryota > Viridiplantae > Streptophyta > Pinopsida > Pinales > Pinaceae > Pinus > Pinus taeda. The sequence goes on along the minus strand of APFE030430164.1, from coordinate 249,501 downwards.
AGTGATTATTCCTCTTTGTCTTTCAAATTCTAATTTTTTGCTAAGTACATCTGCCATGAGGACATATAAAAAAAGCAAGAGAGGGCATCCTTTCCCTATCCCTTTGGAACTTTGGAAAATTTGTCGTGGCTTTCCATTTACTAAGACTACAAACCAAGGCTTGCTTGTGCATGCTTTAATCGGACTAATGAATTCATTAGCAAAACCAAATTGTTGCAAAATCGCAAGAAAAAAAGAGTGTCTTATCATGTCAAAAGAATTCACTATGTATAATTTGAGGATGAAGCTTTGTTCTTCTCTGGAAATGTTGGATTGTATAGCTTCTTGAACGAGGAGTGTATTGTCTATTATTTGTTTGTGCTTAATGAACCCTCCCTAGTTTTTAGAAATCAAGTATGCAAGAAAATATTTGAGGCGATTGGCAAATATTTTTGTCAAAATATTCTAAGAAGAGTTACATAATGATATTGGTTTGAATTGATTGAAGGATGTGAGCCTCGATTCTTTAGGACTTAAGGCAATAAATGTCGAGTTGGTCCCTCCTCCAAATTTGAGTTTATTTTGGGAATGTTGTATCATTTTAAAGAGGTCATTCTTTATAACCTCCCAATATGTTCTATGGAAAGATATGGAGAAGCCATCCAACCCTAGGACTTTGTTTGATTGCAAATTCCAAATTTCCATTCGTGTCTCTTCCTCTATTATCTTCTTAACAAGAATTGCATTTTGATGTGCAATAACAATTTTTGGAATTGTTCTTAGGATCTCCTTAAAGCCAACTGGCTCAAGATCAACTGCCAGGAGCCTTTTAAAGTGTTGATGTGCTTCTTATTTTATCTCCTCAACCCCATCAAGTGAAATATTCCCTTCTTTATAAATAGATTGGATGCAATTTTTATTTCTTGGAGTCTTCATTTGATTGTGAAAGAATTTTGTATTGTTATCTCCTGCCTATAGCCAGAGACTTCTTGATTTAACTCTCCAGTCTTCCTCCTCTTTTATGTTTGTTTGGTAGATATTCCAGTAGAGTTCCTTCGACCGGAGTTTCTACTTTGTTCTCCATTTTTTATTGAACTATTTCCAACTCCTTTTGAGTCACCCTCTTTTCCATAAATGGATCACTATAGTTAGTTTTTACCCAGATCTTGAAGGTTGCTTTGACAAGTTTAAGTTTTTATTCCCAAACATTTCTTGGGGAAACATCTATTTTAATGTGTCGAGTTTTTTCAACCAGCTACAACACTTCCTTAATCTTTGACCAGAGAGGATTGTATTTGAAGGGAAGAGGACCTAAATTTTATTTTTCTTCGAAGATGATGCTAACAAATTATGATCTAATATTGTTGTTGATAATATTTGATGAATCCTACTTTTACAACAAGGATGATGCAACTCCCAGTGTTGTCAGGTTTAATTTATCAATCTAAGGTTCGTACAAACTTAAGAGTTGATAATGTTATATGCACAGTAAGCAAGATTTTTCCTAAGGTGCTATGAGGCAATGAATCAAATCGAGATGTGAAAAGACCATTTTGCAAGCTCAAAGAAGGTAATTTACTGAATCTAACTTTGCAAGAAAGGAAATAATTGAAAAATTGCTTATCCTACTGCATAAGAGAAGCTTTGATCTAATTGCAAGAAAATAAATGTTTGGAAAAGAAACCCTAATATGTTACAGAAAATAAATGACAAGAAAATAAACCTAATCTAGCTGCATGAAATAAATAAACATGAAATCAAACCTAAGGTATTGCATTAAAAGTAAAATCTATTCTAATTACAGAATCCAACAAATGCTCAAGAAATATCAATGTAAACTACTTTATGCTATTGAATTCATGATCAAAACAACTAACCCTAATTGCAAAATTAAAACCACGATAATGAAAAAGGGTTTCCAAAAGGTCTATGATCTCCTATAGTCCCCTAAGATTCTCATAGTCATTGAGTGTAGTAACTGCCCAATAGCCAACCAAGTTGTAGGTGAGTAAATTTAGGGAATGAGCCTCCTATATTTCCTCCAGTTGGTCTCCAACATACTCCTGCATAATAAATTCTCTTTGTCCTGCACATTCAATATGTTAGGCTATAGGATATGGCAAACAATCCTTAACCTTCCTAATGAACACATTATAGCTCAGAAAGATGCCATCAAATTAAAAAAGAGAGGTAAAAATCTATTGAAGGATGACTAGATAAGCCTTGATTTGTACTTATTTAGGAGGTTCGTCATGCCCCCGTAATAAAAGTGTTACTCATCCTCTAAGAAACTCAGTTACCTAATTGAATCTCATTCATGGCCCTGGTGGCCTCCTTGACATCCTAAGGTACCTCAGATGGAATGCCCTCTTCACGGTGGAAACCTGCATTCTTTTATATTTCTACCCATTCCTTTTGTTCTTCTACCTACTCTCTTCTTTCATGTAGCCCCAATAATAAAGGAGGGTTGAATTTAAGCCCAATCTAATTGATTTTCAGCCTCTGAACTATTCTCTTCTATAAGGGTGTCTTTTCCAAGGCATTTCTTTTTCTTTCTAAAGACTAATATTCTTTCATTCTTAGGTATTTGGTAAAGTGTTCCACCTCCTTTAACAAGCCTATAAGATCTCAATACTTGGTAACCTGAAAGTATCTGCAAAGTGCAATATGGCCTCCTCTTGTTTCTCTATGTAGGATGGTTCCAATTTGGGATCTCCCTCAATGAGATTATGTTTGCTGGCTACAAGGCGAGGGGATCTCAACTATGATTTGACCCATAGGGGTTCACTCACCTCCCTGCCCATGACTCTTTTGATTTCCTCATCCCTGACCTCTTCATGGGTAAGCTAGGAAGCCAATGCCATTAACTTCACATCCCCCATTCTTGAGTTTGGATCCCAAAGGTTCATGTGAGTTAGTATCAAATTATGCATATAAAATTTAGCCATTCTAGCTTTATCCTCAACACTGAATTTTTGAAAAAACACAATGAAATTTTGGTAATCTTGAAAATGGTGTGAGCTATGCTAGGCTAAAGTTTTGATCTAGAATTGGGACCATTGTTCCTTTAGGAATAATTAATAAGTCTTTGATGGATGCCTTCAATAAATGGCATTCATGGCTAAGCTTGCCATGGTGGCAAGTTGTTCTTCTTTCTCCTGCAGTTGGGTCCTTAGTCATATGTTTTATATTTGCAGATGCTCCCTCATATTAGCTTCTTTGAATCTTAGATCAACCATCTCCTCACCCACATTTTTCATCTTCTCTTCCAGACCCACATCCTCAACTCCTTTGGATCTTGTAATTTGCATCCACCTGTGGCTCCTTCCCTTTTCTTTTTCTAAATCAAGGAGAATTGGAAGTGACAATTTGGTAGGTATTATTTGTCATGCTTCAAAGAATTTATAATAGGATCCAAGATTTGGTTGGGAATATGGCTCTTGGAGGTCTATATTTTGCTCTTGTGACCCCTCAACTCCTTCCTATAGTTATGCAACCCTTTCATGTAGCATTATCGTTCCTTCCTATAACATTTTTGTTTCTTCCTATAACATTGTTTTTCCTTCCTATTATAGTGTAGATTGAGTCAAATTCCTCTTGTAGCTTGGTGGTATGACTAGGAGTCTTGGTCCTCCTGGTCCTTGGTTTCTCTTGTGAGGTTTGGGTTTGTTTTCCTTTGGCTTTGAGGGAGGTTATCTCTTCAAATTGTTTCTTATTTTTCTTAAATTATCCCTCCTAGTGGCTAGTTGACCTCTCAATGGTGATGGGGGTTGTTGAGGATGGGTAAGGATTTCCTTGATTTATTTTTTTGCTCCTCCTCCTCTTTAAATATAGAGGGCCTTGCCTTGTCCTCCTCCCCTTGGGTTTTACTTCTGTACTTATGGTTGCCAAGGTGGCAACAACTTCTTCTTCAATATTCCCTTCTGAAATACTTCTGTGTTGCTCTCTTCTCGTCCTTTTTTGAGGTTTGGAAGATGTCTCAATGATCTTTAGAGTTCCTTGTTCTCTTTTTTTTTTCACAATAAGCTTGGTTGATTCTTTCCTAGGCTCTATTATTTAAATAGGTGCCTTTGTTTCTTCTTTTTCCTTTACTTTCTTTTCTGATTTTTCTTTTGGCACATATTCTCCTGCTCCAACCTCTTCCTCTCCTTCACTAGCCTCTTCTTCTCCCTCTTCTTCTTGTAGGTTTTAACCCCATACAGAAATTACCTGCATACGAATTCTAAAACACAGAAAATAAACAATGCGAGAGCATAACACATAAAACACATATACACAAAGATTTTCCCCTAGATCCCAAAGCTGGGACTACCAGCTTGATTTTTCATTATGTTCCTTTCAATGTTATAATACATATTTATACATGTCGAACCATCCAATACCATGGACTGAAAACCATCGCGTCCAAGAACATGTGCGAAAATCATGCACAAAACCATAGGTGGGTCCGCCCAACCTAACATAGGTTCCAAAACCAAAATTTTCCAGGGCGCTGCCCCGGACCCCATAGACTGGGGTTACCTACACCCCTCTAACCCCCAGGTTAACTATGTGGGCTAGTCGTGGAAAGAATATAACACAACCCAACATTCTCCCACTTGTTATTTTCTTTCCATAAGGGGGCCACAAGAGAGATTAGTCATTTATCTAGCCATGCAACGTTCATTGTTTCTCTACGCCAAGAGAACTTCTCAGAGCTCACAGATTTTGTCAATGCATTTGCAGTATTCTTTAAAGTGCCCACCTTTACCAGCAACACCTTTTTATCTTCTATCATATCCCTCACAAAGTGATACTGAACATCAATGTGCTTCGTCTTTGAATGATATGCAGGGTTCTTTGCCAAGAAAATTGCACTTCGGCTGTCACAATCTATCCTTATAGTTCCCTGTACTAACCCCATACTTGAACACAATCTTCGCAACCAAACTGCTTCCTTGCTTGCATGAGTGGCTGCCATGTATTCTGCCTCTGTAGTTGATAGTGCCACTACAGATTGTTTCTTCCTCATCCAACTGACTGCACCTCCAAATAGGTTAAACACATACCCACTTGTAGATCTTCTCTGATCCAGATATCCAGCCCATTCTGCATTAACAAAGCCACGGATATCCAACACTCTGTCCAATCTTGGTCTTCCTTGGTAGCAAAAACCATAATCACTAGTGCCACGCAAATACCTGAAAATCCGCTTCACTGTTGTCCAGTGCTCCTTCCCTGGTTTTGACATAAACCTACTCAATACTCCCACTGCATGTGCAATGTCTGGTCAAGTACAGACCATCGCGTACATCAAGCTACTGACTGCACTTGCATATGGAACATGAGACATGTCCTCTTCCTATTCTTGTGTCTTGGGACACTGTTCAACAGATAACCTCACACCTACAAAAATAGGAACCTTCACTGGTTTACTATCCTGCATATTAAACCTCTCCAATATTGTCTCGACATACTTCCTATGGTTTAACCAGAGCTTCCTCTTTGCCCGATCTCTTTTAATTTCCATGACCAAAATATAGTTTGCAGCACCGAGATCTTTCATGTCGAATTTGGAGAACAATTGGGTCTTCAAATCCTGGATAATTTCTTTGTCATTTCCAGCAAACAACATATCATCCACATACAAGACCAGATAAATAACACGGTCACCAATTAATTTAAAATACACACAATGATTTGCTTTGCTTCTGGTGAAGCCAAGTCCCCGTATAAGTGTATCAAATTTCTGATACCACATCCTTGGTGACTGTTTTAACCCATACAGAGACTTCTTTAACTTGCATACTAGTTCTTTCTTACCCTTCACCGCAAAGCCTTCAAGTTGCTTCATGTAGATTTCCTCTTCCAAATCCCCGTGAAGAAATGTT
>APFE030430164.1:213582-240168 GCA_000404065.3 Pinus taeda | reverse complement strand
TACGTGGGCTAGTCGTGGAAAGAATATAACACAACCCAACACTTTTTCTTCTACAAAGTCATACTTTGTTTTATGTTTATCCAAGTTCTAATTGGGTTTGTGCTTTGTGTCTCAAGGAAAGCCTCCTTGCCCATATCCACAAATTATGTCCATGATATAGGTTTTTGAACATTCTCCAAAGAATTTATGACAATTAGCCATATGGGCCTATCATTGAGTCATATATTGATGTTTTCCTCCTCTTAATCTTTGGCTTATCAATATGATGGACTAAAAAATAAAATGGGGAATGCCTAATTGATGTTGGATAGGTAAATTCATCTATAATCTTGGTTAGCAGAGCAACCTAAATTGATAGGCATAGACAACACTAAGTCTCCCCTCACACGATATGTATTTCAAAACATGATATGCTACCTAATCCTAGGGATAGAGTAGACTCACTCTCCTGACCCCATTTTTATCTTTGATTGGTTGTTCTTCAGGGAGGAAAAAAGTCTTTGTGGTTGTGATGGCCTATGTACTCTCTTCCTTGCTCCAACTTACTTCTAAGGGAAGTGTGGTTACCGTGCTGATGACTTCTTCATTTAAATGGATGATGAGCCCTCTTACAATGGTAATGGCCACATTTTCTCCCTGTGGCTAGAGGCCTACTACAAACTCCTAAGTAATCTCATCATTGAATCCCTTGATCTTTTCAAAGAACCCTATCCATTGATTATTGGAAAAGAGGTCTCTAACAATAATATGTCTGTGAATTCTTGATGAGTATGTGGGCTCTCTTTAGTTAAATCTATTGAAATATGTAACTAGGTTCGGTCTTCATAATGACATATGTAATCATGATTTCATGTATTTTATGTAATAAGAAAAATAAATTTGTTATTGAATTCTTGAGGAATGGGTTTCATGCTCAAGAGGAATTTATTTTTAGGTCAAAATCTCCCATTGAGAGCTTCTAGGTCATTGTCATGTATGAAAGACCCATTTGGGCATGTTGCATATTGTAAAATGAAATTTATTTGAGTCATTGTAAGAGTCAAAAGACCCTTCAAGACCTCGTCACAAGTTCTCAACAAACCGGCCTTCAAAAGGAGCTATAGACCTATCTAGAAGGAGATGTCAGCCTACACATGATGAAAAGTCGACTTAATTGCATGGGTAAGAAGCCTATAAAAGGGAGGAATCGGCCTCACTTAGGAAGATAATTCGTTCAAGTAAGAAAGATCAAGAAATAAGAGTGAAAAAGTAGCATAAGAAGCCTATAGATCAAAAAAGAAAGGTTTGAAGGAAAACTGAAAAAGTTTAGGACTATTTTTGGCCTCTTATTAATCACACGTGTGAAGAAATTCAGAGCTACAATCTGCTATGAAGGAGCTAAGTTGTAGTGTTATCAAAGGATTAAGTATTGATGCCAAGAATGATTGTTTCAAGGACCGAGCTCATTTGAAAGAAGGAGGAAGTCAAGCGAGGGAAAGAGAAGGTAGATCTCACCATTCTCATCATACACGTGTGTTTTAGGGTTTCTATGGGTAAGGATGAAAATTGTTGAAGTTTCAAGTAGGCCTAAGTTGTAGTGAACGAGGTTGAAAGTTGCAGTCAAGGAGTTGCTAGGTTGAAGCTGAAGTCAAATAAGAAGTTGATAAGTTTGACTTGATAAAAGAGGCAAGGGTTGACTTGGTCTTGGAGGAGTCTTGGTTAAGGGTCTAGGTCTTGGAATTCGTCAATTGAAGATTCTATAAGAAGAAGAATTTTGTGGGTTTTCTTGTCAAGATTGGAGAGGTTTTGGCCCTGGCTGATCACCTATATCTTGTGTCCTTTGTCTCATTGTCCATTATGTTTTGGTAGTTTTTTTATGAAGAGAACACAATAATAATCAAGCTAAAGAAGAACCTAAGCAAGAAAAAATAAAAATGTATTCACAAGTAGTTATCATTGTAAGAGAAATATCCTACATCTCGTTGCCCTAGATTTCTCAACATGGAATCAGAGCTAAGGTAACATGTCTTGAAAGGGAAACTCAACAAAGGAAACTCAAGGAAAAAAGTTTTGGAAGAATATCCAAGGAGTCAAAGCATCAAGAAGATCTTCTCATCTCCAATACATTTCGAGGACAAAGATTACATCACCATCTTGAAGGAAGTATCAAAACCTTAGATTGCTCGAAGAAGGTCTCTTCACTTGAAACATTCTTGGTAACCTTTCTCAATCATCACCTCAATGATCCGGGTGGATATTGGTGGCCACCCACCTATTCCACCTAGACCTCCAGTCGGTTTCATATGTTTCCTTGCTTATTTAAGCATTTACTATTTTTATCCGTTTTTCGGGTCCTGAACTTCCAGAGCAGTTTTGACCCCATAAACGATGTTTTTTGAGGTCTGATGCAAGCAAATATATATAAGCAAGGGCTTGTTTCAAATCCTATAGTACTCGGAGAGACATTTCGAATAAGGTATCATATGCGCCAAATGAAGATAATATGACCAAGTTACGACTCGAGGAAGTTGGCTGCCCAACTAACCCCAATGAGACCCACAAACTCTTAGCGTTACATCTCCCAGGGTTAGGATTTTGGTTGTTTAGGGTTTTCTCTTGTTGTTCAATAATAAATAGGCCCTTGAGCCTCATTATAACACAATTTAAAGGCATGTGGAAGACACATATCTTCTCAGAGGTAAGCTACCATCACTCGAGCTAGTTTATTTCCATTATGTTCGTAAGCATATTTCAGTATTCTGATATTAATGAAATGAAGTGTTATTTTTGTTGCATCTTTGCATTTATGGTTATATATGTATTTTGTTGTGTTCCTGTTTAAGTTAGGATCAGTTGTATCAGAGCAGTATGTTCTTTCTTTGTTTTTCTTTGCTTGCCCCTAATGAGTTCAGGGTATAAGAAGTTAGAGCTCGATCTGGTTGAACCTTTTCAAGACCAACCTCACAAAAAACCCGATGACCTCCTATGGATGAAGAAAAGAAAGATGAGGGGGCATGAGATCTTATCAAAACATTTCTCGAGGAAGCCCTCAAGCGATAGAGGAATGCAATGATGGATAACTTTGCCCAGATCACCGATGGCTACCCACAGGCGACACATCTTCATCCAACAACCGACACATCTTCATCCAACAACCAATTTGGAGGTGCCACTCCTTTTAAACTACAAGTTAACTTTGACATTCCCATATTTGAGGCGAGATAGATGCAAACGTCGTAGATAAATGGTTGAATCTGTTGGCAGAATATTTTTCATTTCATGACTTTTCCAAGCGAGAAAATATTACTTTTTCACTTCTGAAAGCCGCCCCACACGTGAAGGACTGGTGGGAAACCTACTGTGAAAAAAAGGATGAGAGGGAATCCTCACCATTTTTAGCCGCACCCACTTGGGATTCTTTCCAAGATTCCATCAAGAAACAAAATTACCTATCGGGAGCTACGAAGATAAATACATAAAGTGGACCACGCTACGACAGGGAAGGGACCAAGATGTGTTAGAGTTCACAAGTGTTTTCCATACCTTTCGCACAAAGTTGGGTATCAAGGATTCTAAGTGGCATTTGGTACTCAAGTGCTGCGACTATGAACATAAGTACATCTAGGATGAGATGGAGTTCCTGAACATCTCCTCGCTCGATACGACATACTAATACACTACCAATATTGAGTAGAAGTTTAAATAGAAGAAGCGAGACTTTGGATCTGCGAATTTGAAGTAAGGAAAAGGTGCCCAAACCACAAAGCAAAGGCCAATTCCAAGGCGGGGCAACCTAGGACAACCCTCCAAATCCGCAAGCAAAGAACAACACCACGAAGACAAAGAAGGACATGGGAAAATGGTGTGAGTTCCATAAGAGCTCCACTCACAACACAAGTGAGTTTCGGGCCAAGTAGTCACTAGTGGTTGAGTTGAAGGCTTCCGATTCAAATGCATGTTCTGAATCTGAGTCAGAAATTGACAAGGGGAATGGCAAAGGGAAGCAGATCTTTGACATGGAGCCCAGTGCCACCGTGGTCGCCACCAAGATCCAAAAGAATGAGCATGAAGATCCAGAAGAGGGGGAATGCTTCTTCCACTCACAGATGCGGGTGAAGGGTTCTCTGTTGCAGTTCATTGCCGACAGCGTGAGCCAAAATAACCTCATTTCAATAGAGTTTGTGAAGCACCCAGGCCTACTGACGACAACACATCCATAACCATACACCATCAGGTGGCTTCACCAAGAATGAGATCTCCATGTCAGCTAGTAGTGCTACCTTCCCTACAACATCAAGCCCTTCACGGATGAGGTATTGTGTGATGTTGCTCCTCTTGAAGTTTGTGATGTATTATTAGGACAACCATACTTGTATAGCGACATGTTGTATATGATTCTAGACCTTGCTCTGTGATTATTACTTTGGGAAATAAGTTGTACAAGATATGGAGGCTACCACCATCTCTTTGATAACAACAAAGCAATGCAGTAAGATCATTTCATAGACTAGGAAATTTGTTTTCCTTATGATTCGCCCTCAAGGAAAGAAGAAGGTTGTGGCCACGGCTTCCAAACCAGGCCCCTCCACATAGGAGCAACAGATGGACAAGGTTGTCGAAGAGTACATGGATATTTTTGCCTCACCTATAGGGGTACCTCTGCACTGTAAGGTTAAGCACTCCATTGATCTAACCCTGGGCGTGCCACTACCCAATGGACCGATCTATCGACACTCTGTTCTAGAGAACGATGAGATCAAGAGGTAGATTCAGGAGCTATTGCAGAAAGGGCACATCAGGCCAAGCTGATCACCCTGTGGGAGCCCAATTGTATTGGTACAGAAGAAGGACAGGACCTGGAGACTCTATATTGACTACTGGATGCTAAACAAGATCACTGTCTATAATAGGTACCCAATCCCATGGATTGAAGACCTTCTGGACCAGTTCAAGGGGGCCAAATATTTCAACAAGATTTAATTAAAGTTTGGTTATCACCAGGTGCCTATCGAACCCTTCGATATGTGGAAGACTTCCTTCCAATCTGAGGAGGGCCTTCTCGAATGGTTGGTCATGCCTTTCAAGTTGACGAATTCCCTCGCAACCTTCATGAGATTGATGGATGACAACTTACAACCCTTCACCAATGCATTCGTTGTGGTGTATTTAGATGACATCTTGATCTTTAACCAAAGTTGGGAAGAGCACCTCCACCATATTCGACAGGTCCTTCAAACCCTACAACAACACAAGTTGTGTGCCAATTTGGAGAAATGAACTTTTGGAATGACCCAAGTTCAATATCTAGGGTACATCATTGATGAGCAGGGTGCAAATGTGGACCCATCCAAGATACAAGTCATTTGGGATTGGCTAGTTTCAACCACTCTAATGGAGCTCCGCAACTTTTTGGGTCTTGCCAATTTCTACCGCAGGTTTGTGTTTGGGTTCTCTGGTATCACTTGGCCACCAAGTCAAGTCACCAAGGGTGGAGTGAAAGTCAATTTTTTTGGTCTGAAACCCAACATAAGGCATTTTTGAGTTGAAGCATCACCTTTGCTATGCACCAATGCTCACATTACCAGACCTGCAACAACCATTTCAGATTGAGACAAATGTGCCTTACTGTGCTATTGGTGCAGTTCTTACTCAGCAAGGGCATCTAGTGGCTTACCATAGTGAGACACTTTCAGACACAATCCGAAAGTATCCCACTTACGACAAAGAAATGTATTCCATTGTGTAGGCCTACTGCCAATGGAAGCATTACATTGTAGAGAAGGAAATGGTCATCCACATAGACCATCGACCCTTGTAGTTCATACAAACACAAGGGAAGTTGTAGAATGACTGCCATCAGAAATGGTCCACCTACTTGCAAAAATTCCATCTGAACATTAAGTGCAAGAAGGGCAACATCAATAATGTTGCAGACTGCCTCAGCCGACCACCAGTCATGGCGCTGATCACTGTGCTGGACTCCTATGGGCACGAGACTTTGGGGTGGCCGCATCTTTACTAGAGCGATCCAAAATTCGGCAGCACATACTAGAAACTCCTGGAAGGGAAGCAAGTTCCAAATTTTCACCTTTAGGATGCATTGTTATGCCACCTGGGACATATGTGTGTTCCTTCAAGTGAGCGTTACAACTGATTTGGGAGGCACAATATAGTCGAGTCGCTGGACATTTCGGAGTAGAGAAAATAGCGGTGGTATTGCATAAGTATTTTTATTGGCTGAAACTTCAGTAGGATGTTGGGAAGTATATTAGATCCTGCATCGTCTATGCCATTGCCAAACCAACCATCATGAAGCAAGGCATATATACTCCTCTACCTACTCCTTGTCGACCTTGGGAATCTATCTCCATGGGTTACATGGGGCCTTCCTGCTACTAAGCATGAAAATGTTTATGTTTTCATGGTCATCGCTAGATTCTATAAGATGGCCATCATGGAGACATGCAAGAAGAGTATCACAACAGAGGCCACTGCTAAGCTCTTCTTTGAGCGAGTGTGGGTACACTTTGGGATTCTACAATCCATTATCTCAGATCGAGACAACAGATTCTTGAGTGCATTTTGGTCAAGTCTCTGGTCAATGCTGGATAAGAAACTTACTAAGTCCACGACTTTCCATCCCCAAATTGATGGCCAAACAAACGTTGTCAATAGGATGATCGTACACATTCTGCACATGTAAAACTCGGAGCATCCACGCACATGGGATGAAAGTCTCCCCTATGTCCAATACAACTACAAGAGAGCTCTCCACATCTCAACGGGCCACATCCCCTTTTAGGTAGGGCTAGGATTTTAGCCATTATGTCCCATTGATGTGTCCATACCATTTGCAGCCACTCAGGTAGATGTGGCTCATGTTCAGTCCGAAGCCAACATGGCTAACAACTTCATTGAGCGCATTCAACAGATTCACCAAAAGGTCCATGATATATTGGACAGAGCCAATGCTAAGTACAAGCAATGCCATGATCAACATCGAGTGTCGCTCAAGTTCTAGGTGGGTGACAAAGTTTTGCTACATTTGCAGGAGCGCCTCACTGGACCCAACCGCAAGCTTTGCCCGCTTCGATATGGGTCATACACTATCACGAAGGTTGTCAGTGACAATGCCTTTGAGCTCAACATCCCACTGTTCCTTGGTTTTCACCTTGTATTCAATGTAGACCACCTTCGGCCATACTTTCCACCATTGTTAGACACATCTGACATTGCAAAACAACTCACACCAACAGATATCAACCCGGACTGCATGGAACATGCCACAAATGATAAGCTCATGGACATGCAGATCAAGAACACTTGCAAATAGAGGATCCAACTATATCGAGTTGTCGAAGTAGGTCGACTCCTTCACCAGGTCAAGTGGTTTACCAAGGACCAGGTGCAATAGAAATTTCCTCACCTCATGGAGGCTCTACATGCAATGGGGACCGTTGCTTCCTAAGGGGGGAGGAATGATCCAAGTGGATATTGGTAGCCACCCACCTATTCCACCTAAACCTCCAGTCAGTTTCATTTGTTTCCTTGTTTATTTTAGCATATACTATATTTCGCCGTTTTTTGGGTCTTGAACTTCTGCAGCAGTTTTGACCCCCTAAACGGTGTTTTTTTAGGTCCGCTGCAGCCCATAACCATAGGCTTGGGGCTATTGCAAATATTATATTACTCAAAGGTACCTTTACAACAAGGTATCATATGCACCAAACAAAGATAATATGACCAAGTTACAACCTAGGGAAGTTGACTGCCCAACTAACCTCAATGGGGCCCACAAAATCTTGGTGTTACATCTCCTGGGGTTAGGGTTTTATCTTGTTGTTAAATAATAAATAGGCCTTTGAACCTCATTGTAACACAGTTCAGAGGCATGTATCTGACATATCTCTTCTCAGAGATAAGCTACCATCGCCTGAGCTAGTTTATTTCCATTATGTTTGTAGGCATACTTCAGTATTATGATATTAATGAAATTAAGTGTTAATTCTATTGCATCTCTGTATTTATGGTTATATCTATATTTTGTTGCGTTCATGTTTAAGTTCAGATCACTCAAGGAAAAGAGAGACAAAAGAGTTCAGGACTATTTTTCTCGGTTATAATTCCTCTCACTTATGGAGAATCTAGAGCATCCACCACATAAATAGCACCGAATTACAGTCAAGCTCTAGAGCCAAAATTTGGAGTCAAAATAAGTTAAGTTGCAGGGTGAGATCTTGAAGAAAAAGAAGTCTACCATCAAGATCTTTTGAAGACCAATGTTCATTACAAGAAGGAGCAAGAGTCTGAATTATTTGTATTGTTACATGAAATCAAAACTTCAACAACCATAGATATGAAATTCTAAGATCATATCACCCTACCAGTCATACATATGGTTGATCTCTATCAAGAATTCAAAATTGTTAAAAATTTAAGGTGTAGATCTCTCTATCTCTGTGATAGCACATATCTCATCTTCAAAGATGTGTCCTTGTGACATAACTACTATACTCTTCTTACAAGTCCAAATCCGGTGGTCACCAAGTTCATGAAATGCAGTCACCAATCACATATATATTATTTGAAAATGATTTATTCACAGTAAAGAAGTTCGAAATAGCTGAGGAAATAGACCTGAAGCAAGTAGTCATCAAGCAAATAGAGAGAAACATTGATATACTTATAGTTGTCAGTTTTGTGTAAGGACACCAATACAAGGTCTGTGGCAAACATATACTTAGAAGAAGCAACAAATGAGTACAGTGAAATATATTTATCACCCTAAATTAGATCAATGAAGATGGCATCTGAAGTTGTAAATCATCTTGAAAAAGGTAACGATCAGGTATGTATGGTATATTTTAAGATATTTTGGGTTGAAGATATGATTCCAAGGTTTGTTAGTATTCTAGGGAAAATAATGAACCATAATATGACATAAGGATGGAATATAATCTAATATAGGGTTTGAACTTAGAAGCCCTAGGATGACCTCTTGATTGCATGTAAACCTTAAAAATCTCAGCATCATGTTTTGGTATCATATACTTTGCTTGGGATGCTTGTCAGTAAATATTGTAGGTACAAGAGGTAAAGATGGGTGGGTTGAATCTTTGTTCTAAGAAACATGATGGAAGAAGGAATTTTCATAACTATAGATGTATGGATCTTAGCAAGATGGAGAAGAGGGCGAAGAAGGCCTCCACCTGAGCAGTCAAGAAGAAAAGCATTATGAAAAAATGCATCATCTAAGGGATTGCATCATAATAACATATGGTTGAAAGCATCTTGCTCATGGCATTATTATGGGAAGCTTGAAAGATAAATAAAGTCTATGGCAATCATTATTAGAAGGAAGTATCTCTTGATAATCTCATTAAAAGCATAAGTAGTACTTATGGGTAGAAGAGAGTCATCTAGTATGGAGCTCATCATACATCATTGGGAAAGAGAATATACAATATAAGGATATTCAAGATCCTCTGATGGGATATCCATTAGAAGTTTCATCTCTTGGAAGAAGAAAATGTCTCGTTGAAAATTCCACTTTGGATGGGATTCATTGTTTTAGATAATGGTGGTATGATAACAAATGAATGCAACATGTTGATATGGTTGAAATACTTTCAATCAAGAATATGAAGTTATTGAAGGAAGTCTAGATGACTAAAGAAGAAAAAGAGGTATGTATGCATATGTTTAATGAGTCAAGTCATGTCGTTATATAGTTGCAGATAGTAAGGATGCATGCTATACCTCATGAGCATAATAAAGGGAAAATGATATATTTCATTAAAAGGATGCATGAAGGCATGGGTCACATGTCAACTAGATGAAATCAACATAATATGTCCTCATATGGAATATGAGGTGGTTGATGAAAATGAAGGAACTATGATTGGGAGTTCCTCAGAAGTAAAATGTGAATAAAGAGAATAAAAAAGATCATGAAAGATGCAACTATGGATGAGGCAAGCAACATCCAATGACTAGCAGAATTGACTATCATATCTCCATGGGAAAGATATGAAGATCTTGGAAAAGTTTGAAAAGAAAGAAGACCCTTTACTAATGAATATCTTGGAGATGTGTTAGTATGAATGTAGGATATTGATGTTGCAACAAACAAATGTCATGATGAAGGGCCATCACAAAATGTAATCTTTGATTTCTAATTTTTGAATAATATGTAGATGGGCTAATATAGGCTACCTAAAGAGAAATGTATATTTCATCTACAACTAATACTCATGTGGAAGATTGTAAAGCAGACATGATGTAAAAAAGGTGGTTGTATGAGGAAAAGTGAGATATGGTCCAATGGATCACTCTTTGAGGAAAGGAAGGATGACATGACTGCCTTGATTCAAGAAGGAAAGTGATGGATGGATGATGGCCTACATAGAAGTACCAAAGATAAAGGATCCATAATATTAAAAATGAAATTCATGACATCGAATGGAGGAGCTACACAAGTAGCTAAAGGTCCTTGTTGTAGGAACTACAACCACCCTCCAAAATTTTTCTTGAGCTTCATTTTGGAGCCTCCCTACCAACTATCCTTAGCAGCATGTCTTGCATTGTCAAGTACATAGGCTTCAGCTGAGTTTCACTAGCTTGGCAGCCTGTGCATGTAAACTTCTTGTCTCCCACCACAGGTTTCCATTACGGACTTAGGTAATTTTATGGCTGAGATGTTCACTCAGAAAATTGCACAATTTTGGAGGGGAACCAACCTTCCCTCCAGAAATTGCACAATCCTGCCGAGCTCTAAAATTGCGCAATCCATCCAAGTAGCCCTCCCTCAAAAATTGCGTAATCTAGCCTGACACTGGGATTTAGCCCATAAGTTGCGCAACTTTGGGAGGCAGTGACCTGTTGACCCCAAAAATTGCACAATGCCTAACGGAAATCCAAGCCCTGCTCAGCGTAGAAACTGCGCAAATCCCTCTCCCAGGCTTGCAGACTGCTGCATGTGCCTTCAGGTTGACCGATTCCCTCTGGGACTGAGCAATCCTAATTTGCATGCATGGGCTGCTTTTTCTCGAAATAGCAAAAAGCAACATGCAAAAAGCATCCCTAAATTTCAGGGATCTATTTTAGCAGTTGGAGGTTACATGCAAAGATCGCTTTAGAAACTTCCCTCCAAGTGTCTATTTTTCCCAGATTTGTGGCATGTGCGTCATAAGCCTAAAAATTATTTATTCGATGCTACAGATCTCATTCCTCACATCGATCTTGGAGCTCTGACATCTCACAACACATCTAAGAGTCTTCGGCACATTCAGCTCAGTTGTTTCCAGGTAAGTCTGCTTTTGATGTCATTTGCTGCTTTTTTGTCACTTTTCATATTTTGCTTTCTATGAATGCTTTTTGCTTGGTTTTTTTAATTCATGCTGTTGTTTTAATGTATATAAGCTCCTAGAAGCACCGTTTCAGTTTTTATTTGCATCTCATTGCTGTCGCATGCATGACAATGTTTTGCATTGACGGTCGTCGTTGCGGCGACTCATTTCACACGCATGCGTTCTCATTTTCTGAATCTTGCATTCACTGTTTGCATGCATGATCATTCACTCTTGCTTACACTTAGTCTCGCAATCCATCCAAACCTTTCCATGT
Organism: Pinus taeda; assembly: GCA_000404065.3. NCBI lineage: Eukaryota > Viridiplantae > Streptophyta > Pinopsida > Pinales > Pinaceae > Pinus > Pinus taeda. The sequence goes on along the minus strand of APFE030430164.1, from coordinate 228,564 downwards.
TTTCAGTCACCCTTCGGCGGGTCTAGGTTGCCTTGGCCCGAACCTTGCCTTGCTTGGGACATAAACACATATTTCTGGAAGTGAAGGCTTTTCCTTTCCTCCATAAATTGTGCAAATTTGGCCCAACACTAGCCTGTAGGATTGCATTGTGCAATTCTGGGAGGCAGTGCCATGCTGACTGAAATTGTGCATTGCATAGTTCCAGCAGTCAGTAAGCCTCCTGAAAGCCCAGACTATGCTTTGCATAGTTTTGGCAGTCAGTCTCCTAGCCTCCCAGTGAAAATTGCACAATCTTTATTGCTAGTCACCCAGGTGTGTTACATGTCAATCCTTAGATTTGTTTTGGTTTTCAAATGACAAATTTCTTGCCATGAGTGTCGCTATGTCTCCAGGTATAGGTGGTGTTCATCCGTCTCTCAACAGTACAGGTAAAGATGGCCTCCAAGAGATCAGGGTCAAAGGACACCATTGGAAGTAGAACTGGACATGCAGTTGAATAAGTGTCTATGAGCCTGCCTGTTTACGGAGACACTAATCTAGTCATAGACAGAGACATCAGGATGAAATGGTAGGACTTCAATGATACATTCTCAGGCACATTTGAGGAAGAACTGGAAGATCGCAGGGTCTATGTCAACATACACAAATCTCTCTTGTAACGGATTGCATGCAAGTATCCTGTGTTTCCATGTGCATACATGATACATTGGATTGTTTCACACACTAATCCTGAGATGATGATGTTGAACAGTGTCAGTGGGACAAATATTGCTACCCTTAGAGCAAAGAACTTCACGGGATGTATCACTTGCCGCAACCGGTGATCATAATGGAGAAACCCTTCAGCGCAAGCAACAACACAAACTCCAGAGATATTTTGAAGAGTTGGGTGAAAGAGCCAACCAAGTTCCGGACAACAACCAACCTGGTTTACAAGAGAAATATACTACGGAAGGCATATCAATACTTGGTCATCTTTGCATTCCACTTATATGGCCAAGAGAACACAGTAATCTTCCTGCAGGGCTAGGTGATTGCGTTGGACCAACTGGCCAGTGAAGGAAGGCCATGCAATTGGTCAGACATGTTGGCTCTCAGGCTGAAGGAACAGGTGACAGAGGCCCGACATCCACACAAAGGTTAGAAAATAGAGATATACATGTATTCTTACATTTTGGATGCAATCTATGCCCGTCAGCAGTTCCCAAGCTTGAAGTGGGCATGGACACCTTCAGAAACCTCTGTGCACACTTATTGCAGATTGTTCTTCGAATGCAACTTTCGTGGAATCATCACATAATTGTTAAACCGCTTTGTCACCTCATGTACAAAATGATATTTGAGCAGGATCCACCTTACATGTCGCAAGCAATAATGGAGGCATTGATCGACATAGTAGATTGGTATGCCTCACCCCTTGACACCTTCATACGGATGTACAACGCGAGGAAGCCTCCGCATGTTTTACCGAAGTTTTCCATGGACAAGCTCGTCATGCAAGAAGTGTCATGTTACATCTCAACAAGGTTGTCATCTAGACTGCACTGGAAGAAGAAGGCACCTTGGCCCTCTATTCCTTTGTGGATTAGGTTGTACAAGATATAGAATCTCAAGCATGTTGATGCCGAGATGGAAGAGTTCAAAAGATTCACTTTCGGCACTAGAAGTTTCAATTTGTATGACTTGCATTTCTTTGTAAATTCCCACTACATGAGAGTTCAATTCCTTGGATCCACGGGGCATGTCATTGACCTGAGGAAGATCCATGGAGATACTGTCACAACTTCTCTAGGCTCAATGAACCAGTCGACATAGCTGTGGAATGGTTAGCAAAGCAACATCTTAGAGAGCACCATCATTAGCAGCATCAGAGGGTAACAGACCTGCGCATGACAAACGCAAGAGAAAGGTTGATGACAGTGCAGAGGTGGAACAAAGCTGCAAGTTCAAAGAAGATCCACTTGTGATGAAAGCAGTTTTGGAAATTGAGGCTAGGAGGCAAAAACACGACAAGAGGAATGCACAAATGCAAAGAGATAAACAGAGAATGGAGGAAACATAAAAGGAGTTGCAAGAGTTGAAGTAACAACTCTGGGAAGAACAGGAGTTGCGCAGAAGAGAGAAGGAAGCGCAACAGGGGCAGACACATCAGGAGGTGCAACACCCACAGATTGATGAAACTGTGCCCATAAAGGTTATAAAATCATCCAAGCAGCTGACATAGAGCAGATAAGGTGAGCAGTCACAGGAGCATGACTTAACTCAAGAGATTGAATAGATGCTAGAGGAGATGGATACAGACGTGGTGAAGCCAGAGCCTGAAAAGGATATTCGCCTCATGCCTCATAACCAAGATGTCACCCCACTGGCTTTGCCAGATCCGAAAGCAGAGCAAGTCCCAAGCAATCAAGGAGACACAGAGATCCTTGAAGACAATCCGGAAGCAGAGATGCACAACATGTCTTCCGACGAATCGCAACACAGAGTTATGTAGTCACGTAGAGTGCCTACTCTGGATGTCCATGCATCTCCTGCGTAGTTTGAAGAATGAGAGCATATGTCGAGGCCACCAGCTCGAGTATTTGATTCTTGATAGCAAAAGAACGAGCGCATGAGAAAGGAGTTACAATCGACTAAGCAGGGAAGAGAACATGTTACATCATTCGCCAAAGCAGAGTTAAAGAGAGCTATATTGGATGAAGTATCATCCCTCAAAATAGTCATGCGGATGTTGTATTCTAGATTCGACACCATGCATAAGGTAGTTGTCCATCTCAACGATTGGCAGCAGCGTTGTGCTAGGAGAGCATGCATCTTGTCAAATCAGCACACTGTTGTTAACCACATGCAGACATGGACAATGATATATAAAGGAGCCCCATTACAATTTCCAAAGATGATGAAGACGAAGGCAGTAGCGTTGAAGGCACACATCTGGAGTCACATCCGGAACTATGAGGAACTCCCATAGCTCATCATTAGTTTGCAGGCTTCGCATGCATGGTGTTCAAAAGCATGGATGTCATTATGCGTGTACATGTGATCCCATCTATTGGGAAACTCACTGAGGTGAAGTCAAAGAACCAAGTTTGGATAGAGCTAGACATGTACTTTGATGATTTGAGAGTCACCAGCGTAGACTTGGAGATTAGCATCGATACTATGCATCAATATGTTGTTGGTCTGGCTGCACTCAAGACTATGATGTGCATGTTAATAGACGAGTTGGATAGAGGTGCCAGACCAGTGTACCCCGATGCAACGGAGGCGAGAGTTCGCTTTCAGCAGGATGTCACCATTGAGCACACAAACACCATCATGGACTACCACGCTTGGCATCGGTTCACCAATGTTGATTATCGCGAGGATGTCGAAGAGTTGATCTTCCCACAGTTGTCTGAGTCTTAGCAGTGTTTTGCATGGATTGCTCAAGCCTATTTTGTCTCACATGGGCACATGTGCAGATTGTAATGTAACATGTTGTAAAAGTGAAAGACCAAGTGTCGATGGTCAAATGTAACATTCATGTAGTAGTTGAAGAGTAACGAGGGTAGGTGAAAAGTCACAAAGGGGAATGTCAAGGGTCACCCCACCCTTTGCTATTTATAGAACCTCATAACTCATTGTACAAGTTTTTAGTGGCCAAGCTTCCTATAGGTGTATCTTAAAGAAAGCTTAGAGTGTATTTTAGCAAGCCTTGGATTCTCCACAATGCAGAGCTGATACATCACTTTAGAGGAGCACGCAGCAGTGACTGTAACGTTCCGCTGTTGGAACTAGTGGTTGGTCATGGTTGTATTGTATGATTAGATCTTTCATTCTTAATATAATAGAGCCATCACGTTTCATGCATATGTTGTTATCGTATTTCAGTTGTCTTGGTTGCTCTAATGATATATGTAGTTGTTTTCTTACGGATGTGTGTATGGACTCTTTCTATATATGTATGTATGAATCTAATTGAGATGTGTTGTTGGTTTAACCATCACTTTGGATTATTGGTTAAACTGTCTTCCAGCTTGCGATGTATCTTTTCTTGTGTGTTCCCTTCCAAGCTATGTGTTTCCATAGGTTTCCAAGGGGCGCACTCATTCCACCTTCCGTGTGTTAGAACCCTTCATGCACCTTATTTGGCTTGCTACATTGGTCACACCCTTGCTACCAACAAGGACATCCTACTTGCCTTTGCTCGCAACCACGATCAAGGCGATATTGTATGACCCACTATTAGGACCATCTGAGGTCTAGTTGGGACTTCTTACCAGGGAGATCCCTTGACATGTTGGCGGGTCCAGCACGGTCACATTTCTAGCGCTATAAGGAGGGCCAGATGACAAGCTGAGCCCTTACATCTTGTTTTGAATCTTCACATATCCGTCATGGATATTGTTAGACTCATCCCTCTACGATGTTTCTCTTATGCTGAACAGCTTGACATCATGAGGGAGTTTTTTGATCTCTTATCGGAATTCACGTATGATGGCGAAGGCAAAGTGGCCTGACTTGAGTAATTATAAGACTTGGCTTGGAATGTGCGTGATCCGAATTGGATCCTTGAAAATTATCAGAGTTCTATGACTGTTTCAAATTATGACAGACTTCAAAATCTTGTAAACAATGAGCTATCAAGAAATTACCTCTGAATAATGGTAATTTGTAGCCAGCACGGAGCAACGAGGACCTTCGGTCTAAGTGCGCTAACCGTTGGCCCATGGGGACTGTGCATGGTGCAAAAGTGGTAGTTGGGAGGCTGAAACCCAGAAAAGAAGGTTGTTTTTGGTGCGCGATTAGCACAATCACGCATCGCAGGACAAAACCCCTCGAGAAGGAAAGGCCCTGAGCGCACGGTCACAAGGGAAACCAAGAAACCATGGGAAAAGTGCTAAAACAACAGGCGGGTCCCATGCTCCAAAACTGGCGGAATATCGGAGGCATTTCGGGCGGTAAGCGGGTTTTTCAGAGGACCCAACGATTCCATACATTGAATGATGCGTGTCCGGCGGGTGAGAGAGAAAACCGCTCTCATTGTGGGCTAACGGTCGAGCAAGTCACTCGTGCGATAAAAGTGATGACCGTAGGATCTGGAGGCCCCAGATCAAATGACAGATATTGTACTCGATGGGAGACCAGACTTGGCGGAAGAATAAGCTGAGGCATATAAAGGTTTGAAGTCTGATTTGACCATTGAGTTGGCAGATGAATCATTTCGCGGAATAACCGAAGTAATGAGCCATTTGAGGAAGAGCTGGAACTCAGTTCGTGAAGGGACAAGTGGCCACCTCTCTATGAAACGTTACACAGTGGCGATGACACAGAAGCAGGGAATTCCAAGCGGACAGAGGCAGGCGATCCAAAGGGTCGGAAGAGGAAGAGAACAGTCAAGGGACGGATTGGCTTTAAGCCATGAGCAGATAGGGAGATAGAGGATACATAATAGCGAGTAAAGCATGAAGCAAAGAACAGAGAAGTCGAGCTGACCTGCAGAGCTAAGGCAGCATCGAACAGACAGAACCGAGAAGGCTTGAGAGGTTCAAGCAATCCCTGTAAGGATATCTGTTGGGAACTGAGTACCAAATTGGACTCATCCCATTAAGATCGATTGAGTTCAAGACTTGGTAAGGGGGAGTCTGTGTACTCTAGTGGCTCAGGGAATCCAAGTACCACCCTACTAAGCATCATCTGTTACAGGAGACTCAAATTGAGGTCCTCATTGTAAAAACTCTGCTTAAAGACACAATAAAAAAAGACCACCACTGAAAGTTGTACCAGGAGACGTAGCCCAGGAGGATTGGGTGAACTCCTTATTAAATTGGTGTGTTTTGCATTTGCTTGTTGTGTTTCTCTTACTGTTTTCCAATTGCTTGTGTATTTCACAATCTTATCGATCCGTTGCTTAAAATAACATAGGCACACACCAGCACATGAGTCTGTAATACCTTCATTAATTTCTTGAGGTCACCTAGGGGTGATTTTAGATCAGTGCGTCAATCGAACAAGAGCATGGCATGGGCTACATCTTTCAATCAAGCTAGTGTGGACACCAAGATGATTAGAGAACTGAAAAATACTTTCGAAGGAGTTAGAGTTTCTTTTCACGAAACAAGGTCTATTTAGAGAGCTGGAGTTCTACCAATGTGTCGCCAAGTGTTGTAGCGGTTCCAAAATTTTTCTTGAGCTTTGTTTTGGAGCCTCCCTACCAACCATCCTTAGCAGCATGTCTTGCATTGTCAAGTACATAGGCTTCAGTTGAGTTTCACTGGCTTTCCAGCCTGTGCATGTCAACTTGTTTGTCTCCCACTACAAGTTGCCATTCCGAACTTAGGTAATCTTATGGCTAAGATGTTCACTCAGAAAATTACGTAATTTTGGAGAGGAACCAACCTTCCCTCTAGAAATTGTGCAATCCTACGGGACTCCAAAAGTACGCAATCCAACCAAGCATCCCTCCCTCAGAAAATTGAAAAAATGAGCTTGACACTGGGCTTCATCCTAGAAATTGTGCAAATCTGGGGGGCAATGACCTGCTAACCCCATAAATTACACATTCCCTGAGGGATAGCCAACCTTGCTCAGCCTAGAAACTACGCAAATCCCTCTTGCAAGTTTGCAGACTGCTGCGTGTGCCTTTAGGTTGACCATTTCCCTCTGGGACTAAGCAATCCTGATTTACATGCATGGATTTCTTTTTCCTGAAATAGCAAAAAGCAATATGCAAAAAACATCCCTAAATTTTAGGGATCTATTTTAGTAGCTGGAGGTTACATGCAAATATCGTTCTAGAAACTTCCCTCCAAGTGTCTCTTTTTCCCAGATTTGTGGCATGTAGGTCATAAGCATCAAACTTATTTATTCGATGTTGCAGAGCTCATTCCTCACATCGATCTTGGAGCTCTGACATCCCACAACACATCTAGGAGTCTTTGGCACATTCATCTCATTTGTTTCCGGGTAAGTTTTCTTTTCATGTCATTTGCTAATTTTTTGTCTCTTTTCATATTTCACTTTGTATGAATGTTGTTTGCTTGGTTTTTTTGAATGTCTGCTGTCGTTTTAATGTATATTATCTTGTAGAAGCATTGTTTTAGTTTTTATTTGCATCTCACTGCTGTCGCATGCGAGACATAGTGTTGCACTAAGGGTTGTCTTTGCGGCGACTCGTTTCACACACATGCATGCGTTCCCATTTTCTGAATCTTGGATTCATTGTTTGCATACATGATCATTCACTCTTGTTTGCACTTAGTCTCGCCATGCATCCAAACCTTTTCATGTTTTCATTCGCCCTCGGTAGGTCTAGGTTGCCTTAGCCCGGACCTTCCCTTGCCCGAACAAAAATGCAGATTTATGGAAGTGAAGGCTTTGCCTTCCCTCTAGAAATTGCACAAATATGGCCCAACACTGACCTTTAGACTTGCATTGTGCAATTCTGGGAGGCAGTGTCCTGCTGACCTAGAAAATTGCACAATGAAGTCTCTGGGCGTGCATGTCCTTGCTAACTGAAATTGTGCATTGTGCAATTTTAGTCCTCAGCAGGCAGGTTGGACTGTGCATTGCTTAGTTCCAGTAGTCAGTGAGCCTCCTGACATCTAGGGTCGGGTGTGACAAAGGACCCTTCCAAGACCTTTTACTTCCGTGATGTGTTAGATTGCATTTTTAAAAGAACATAAATGAATACATCTGCATGTTGTAAAGAAGAGGAACATGACATTCATCAACACATGAAAACATAAGCCGTTGATTACGGAGTTCGTCCAGGAGGGACTACATCTCCGGGCCTCGGTGTTAAGATGGTGTAGGCCGCTACATTAAGTGCTGTGAATAGTGATGATGTACATAAGAGGTGATGCTGTTATCATACAAGGAAAATTCCCTCATGTAGGAGTGGCTCCAAGAGATGTTCCTCTACAGGAACTCTCAGTAAAAAAAGGGCTCCTATCAGTATGACATAAAACTCATGCATAATGATCATCCCGCTAACATGGCATAAAGGGATCTCAATGCAAACATGCATGGCAACACATGAGTATCCCATCAACATAACAACAAAGGGATCTCATACAAAACATGATGAATCATGTCAAGAAGTACATCCCACAAATGATTCCATATCACATCAAGCAGGAATCATGAAAACAAGTAATAAACAAGATCCCACATCAAACATCATATAGGGATCTGTGTAGCACAATGCATAGAAAAAAGAAGTACATGAACACACTGCATATACCTCACATTTTAGGGGCCATTTGAAGAAGAGGATGTCAAACTGTTGAAGCTGTTCGTACCATCGATCTCGCGGCATCAAATCTCATGGAAATAGCTGCTCACACATGAATGCTGACACTTGCACTCCATTAGACTTGTGGCGTCGAATAGTGCAAAATCGACTATCAAATTTCTAAATTCTGAGAAAGTGGAAATATGGGGCTCAAGGAATCTTTTAGATTCCCCTTAGATTCCTCAAAGATTCCCTCCTCCGGGTCCTTTGCAAATCGGCTACTCAGATCATGACACTGACTGCGCCATTGGGTTTGTGTCACTGAGATGTGTAAGATTGACATAAAGTTTGTCCAATTTGGACACTGCAAAAATTTCACCCTTCTGAAAATTTCGCTCAGTCATGGTTCCACCTGCAAATAAATTAATTAAAAATTTGCCTCGATTTCCATGCTCGCTCATGGTTCCTCCATGCTTGCTTGGGTGCACTGGTGAAATGAAGGTTTATATAATTTACGTATGGAGTTACCAACAAATCCGTCTGGGTGGATTGGTAATAATAAGCATTAGTTGAGGAGGGCTCGGGTGGTCAAACTCTGCCCCTCTCATTTTAATACATTATGGTTTTTTAATAACCGTAATGTAATTTTGTTGGAGGTCGGACCCACATTGGCCGGCCCACCCCATACCCTTTGCAGACTTGTTTTATGGCACGTTAATGTTTTGATGGGCTGCTGGTGTTGTATTAAGGTTTGTTTGTCATGGGGCCGCCACACGGTGGCGGGCCAATGCATGTGGCTGGCGCGGGCTCGATACTTGCCGGCCTCCGTAACCTTCACATTAAACATGGTGTGGCTAGGGGGTGTGGGCTGGGTCCACCGGAGGTGGCCCGTGCCCACCCCAAATTAACTGTTTAATGTGCTATGATAAGGACCACTTCATGACCACTTCATGAGAGTCCAATTTCCTTAGATCCACGGGGTGTGTCATTGGCCTGAGGAAGACCCATGGAGATATTGTCACAACTTCTCTAGACTCAATGAATCGGTCATCATAGCTATGGAATGGTTAGTGAAGCAGCATCTTAGAGAGCACCATCATCATCAACAACATAGGGTAACAGACCTGCGCATGAAAAAGCCAAGAGAAAGGTTGATGACAACACAGAGGCAAAACAAAGCCGCAAGTTCAAAGCAGATCCACTCGTGATGAAAGCAACTTTGGAGATTGAGGGTAAGAGGTGACAACGCGACAAGAGGAAGGTGCAAAGGCAAAGAGATAAATGAAGAATGGAGGAAACAAAAAAGGAGTTGCAATATTTGAAGCAACAACTCTAGGAAGAATAGGAGTTGCATAGAAGAGAGAAGGAAGCACAACAGGGGCAGACATAGTAGGAGGTGCAACATGCAAAAATTGATGAAACTATGCCCATACAGGTTGTAGAATCATCTGAGTAGTTGGCATAGAGTAGACACAGTAAGAAATCGCAGGGGTAGAACTTAGCTCAAGAGATTGAACATATGCTAGAGCAGATGGATACAGATGTGGTGCAGCCAGAGTCTGAACAAGATATTGACCTCATGCCTCACAACCAAGAGGTAACCCCACTGGCTTCACTAGATTCGGAAGCAGAGCAAGTCCAAAACGATCAAGGAGACACACAGTTCCTTGAAGGCAATTTGAAGGCAAAGATGCACAACATATCTTTCGATGAATCGCAACAGAAAGTTGTGCATTTATGCAGAGTGCCTGCTCCTAATGTCCATGCATCTCCTGCGTAGTTTGAAGAAAGAGTGATCATATGTGATGTGCACAAACATCCAACAACATTTGCCAATGCTACCAGAGCATATGTCGAGGCCAACAACTCGAGTTTTCGATTCTTTATAGCAGAGAATGAGCGCATGGCCAAGGAGTTACAAGCAGCCAAGCAGGGAGGAGAACATGTTACATCATCTGCCAAAGTAGAGTTGAAGAGATTGATACTAGATGAAGTATCATCCCTCGAAACAATCATGCAAATGTTGTATTCCAGATTTGGCACCTTGCATAAGGCAATTGTCCATCTCAACAGTTTCCAGCAACGTTGTGCTAGGAGAGCATGCATCTTGTCAAATATGCACACTGTTGTTGATCGCATGCAGACATGGACAATGAGATGCAAAGGAGCCCCATTATAGTTGCCAAACATGATGAAGTCGAAGGCGGTAGAGTTGAAGGCACGCATCCAGATTCAGATCAGAGCTATGAGGAACTCTTGCAACTCATCACGAGTTTGTAGGCTTCTCATGCACATGTGTTCAAAAGCATGGATGTCATTTTGTGCGTGCACACGATCCCATCTATTCGCACACTCACCATGGTGAAGTCAAAGAACCAAATTTGAACGGAGTTGGACATGTACTTTGATGAGTTGATGCGTGTAGCCACTAGTGCAAACATGGAGATCAACGCAGACACTATGCATCAGTATGTTGCTGGTCCGGCTGCACTTAAGACTATGATGTGCATGTTAATAGATGAGTTGGACAGAGGTGCCAAATTAGTGTACCTAGATGAGATGAAAGTGAGAGTTCGCTTTCAGTGGGATGTCACCATTGAGCACACAGACACCATCACTGACTACCAAGCTTGGCTTTGGTTCACCACCATCGATCATCGTGAGGATGTCGAAGAGTTGGTCTTCCACAATTGTGTGAGTCTTAGTAATGTTTTGCATGGCTTCCTCAAGCCTATTTTGTCTCACATGGGTACATGTGCAGATTGTAATGTAACATCTTGTAAAAGTGAAAGACCAAGTGTTGATGGTCGAATGTAACAGTCATGTAGTTGTTGAAGTCATGAGGGTAGGTGAAAAGTCACAAAGGGGAATGCCAAGGGTCATCCCACACTTTGTTATTTATAGAACCTCATAACTCGTTGTACAAGTTTTTTGTGGACATGCTTCCTATAGGTGTATCTTAAAGAAAGTTTGGAGTGTATTGTAACGAGCCTTGGCTTCTCCACATTGCAAAGCTAGTACATCACTTTGGAGGAGCAGACGACAGTGATTGTAATATTCCGTTGTTGGAACTAGTGGTTAGTCATGGTTATATTGTATGATTGGATCTTTCACTCTTAATATAATAGAGCCATCACATTCATGCATATGTTGTTCTTGTATTTCAGCTATCTTGGTTTCTCTAATGATATATGTAGTTGTTTGCTGACGCTTGTGTGCATGGACTCTTTCTATATATGTATGTGTTAACACAAAATCAATATGTGAAGGGGCTGCTAATCAGATAGACTCTGTGTAACTGTTTCAGAGCAATCTTTGGACTAAGGATTAGCCTCCCTAGCCCGAGAGGGCTCTCTCTGAAAAAAACTATTGATTTTATTTGCTGATAAGAGGGCTAACTCTAGACAAGTAAATTAAATAAACAGGCTGGCTGGACAGACATTACAAATACTTCCATTGGGCTTATGGAGTTGATCATATTCAATAAATTATAACACTGCTCATGCATAGAAGTCAGGGCAGCAATGTTTAAATACTCAAAACATCATATCATAGAAACCTCAGTTTACAAATACACACAGGAAGTCAGAGTAGCATAAGTGAATTCTGAGTGATTGTGTATTTATACAACTGTAAAAAACATTAAAGAATTAAGACAAAAACCTAACATATCGTGCGAATTTGACACAACTGTATCAGAATCCTGAGAGATAACAACCAAATTATATTATCAAACCTGAGTTTTTACAAAACAAAGCCAAAGCAATACTCTGTTTCTCTAAAACAATGTCCAACCCTGTTACAAAAGATGATTTCAAGACCTATATATAAACCATGACTCTAACTACTTTGAGATTCCTCCTCCCAGCATGAAGGGGAGCTCGATGATCTGCCACTAAATGACACCCATAATCACTGCTTTTAACAAACTATTTAAATACAACAACCACATAACAGAAAGTTTTCTAACAGAGTTTCTAATTGGTTATAACTCTAATTCTATCTTCTTTCATAAATTGATTCCTCCTTGCCAGCTTTGACATTTTGGCATTTTCCTCTTCGTTGGGCTGAGATGGGTGTTTAATGACTCCATGAATTGACCTGTTTAAAATTGCCTGTACTTTCTCCACTGTCCAGAAAAATTGAGAGTCTATCCTTGCTTCTCGGCTTTATGGTCTTCAAATCTTCATGAGTCGGTTTTTAATTATTATCCCTCAAAATATGACGGTGGCCACGTTGTGATGTGCTGTCCACTGTTATGAAACCTGATTTGATGATGTGTCATCCACTATTTTGGGAACAAAAGGGACAACACATTCAAGCTATCTGATCCATGCTTTAATTTTCTTATGATATGACAAAATGCCACTTTTTGATTCAAACCACTTATTTCCACTTGTGTTATTCTGGTTGGCTGTTTTAAATACCAAAGTCTACACCTTCCATATCGCTGGGTAATTGGAGTTCAATAGCCTGTTGCAGCATTTGGTCATTCAAATACAAGGCACAATCACCTGTACCAATAGGAGCCAACTGGCCGAGCATGATGTTTTCTGTAACACCCCTAAGAGGGTCACCTTCAGCATAAATAGCAGCATCCAAAAGGATATACACCGTCTCCTCAAATGAACATCTCATCATTGGCCCTGTGTCATTACGATTGATACCATGTCTAGTAATAGCCATCAAATGACCTTGATATGTCATTGTGTCACATAGAATAGCTAAATGCCTGTAGTTCACATATGACCCATCGAATGATATCACAACTCGAAGCTCATCCAGAAGAGCTTTCCTCACAGCCTCTATTCCCAGCACTTCAATAACCTCAATCAAGTGATTACTTGTTGTCCTAGTAGCATCTACATCTTCATGGCACATGACAGCTAACATATTGACACCTTCTGTATCTAGCATCCATTCTGTCTCAGGCTTAAATCCATCATTCTCATCAAACTTGTTGATTTTTCCAGACTTGATAAACACTTTATTGATATCTGGAATTCCCTTAGAGCCATTTCTGCGTTGTCATCATTAAAAATGCATGTCAAATCATCATCAAACTCAAGGTTGATCTTTTCTGCAATGTCTGCCATACTGAGCTTTTTATTTACCTTCATCTCTCTGTTCAATTCTATACGAAGCAGCCACGGAGATATTTTTTCTGGTGTAATATCCTCATCTGGCATTTCATAATATGATTTAACAAAGTCAACATCCTCCTCTATGATAGTACTCATTGGATCTGGAACATACCACACTTCAGTAGCCTCTGTAACACTTCGCAAATTTGTGTACTCCCGCCTACAACACAAGCATGATCTCTTTCAAAAGGTTCTAATGTCACCTGCTAAAATGGCTTAAATTTCTCCTTTTGCAACTTCTTAACTTCCTGAGCAACTGCCTCCGCTGGCACAATAGAGTCAATGCAATTTGCCTTGATAGATAATACAAAATGGCCACCATGCGTGCCTGGTATGGCTGGGCAACATCAGCAAAAATAACATCAACCATACCAACAAGCATCCTGTACCGAACGGGGTATCTGGCATCTTCAATAATAGGTATCACGTTTGTACGTTTCTTTGCCATGTTGACTAAATCTCGACCACTTCTGTGCGACATTTCAACTGCATACACAATGCCAGTCGGACCAACAATGTCGGATACATGTGAAACAATAGTACCAGATGCAGCACCCAGATACAGGATATGCGTTCCAGGTTTAATCCAGATATTATCCACCCCTCCTAGAATAACCGCAACCAACTTTGATCGGAAAGGGTTCCACACTCTATACTCTGTCTTTGTACCATCCTCATTCTGAACGCTGATCCTTTTCTCTCCGTAAACACTTTCTCCTGCGGCCATATTCAAAATATTGAAAAAGAGAGTGGCATTTTTCAGTGCCTCAATACTCATAAGGTCATCACCAGGAACAACCTTAAGTCTTTCCTGCAATTTGTCAATTGCTTCTACAATCTCCATGGGATGCATGTATGAGGGTTTTCTCGCATCAATTTTGAAGGTCTTCTGGCTATTCCATATAAGCTTCTTAAGGTTCACAGGCAGAGGCCACGAGTTATCCCCACTAGGTGCAGTCTCCATACCTAGCCGTCGTCTATCTGACTCCAGTTTCTGCACTTCTGCATCAAACACATTCTGGAACTCCCTGATTGTTTTCAAATCTTCAACATGTTCTGGTAACATGTAACTGGGATTCCAATTTTCTTGATCAAGCTCATATTTATAAACATTTTCAAACTCCTTATTTTTCATCTTAAGAGAATCAAGCTTTTGTGATTTAGTCCAAACAGCATCCATACCATCTTCACCATATAGAAATTGAATAACATCACCAAGTGAGTTCCTGACAGTCCTGTCATATTTAACCATGATATCCTCCATTGCCTTTACAAGACGCCTCTGTATGTAACCTGTTTCCGAAGTCTTCACAGCAGTTCCTATCAGCCCTTCTCTACCTCCCATTTGAAGTAATGAAACTTCTCATTTAGCGTAATTGTATACATTTAGTTCAACATCTGCATATCGTGCTCTGGCCAGCAACGTGTGAGCATGTACTCACAGCTACATGAACTTTGAGGCTTCGAGATTCAGAATTGATGACAAGCATACACGCAAGAGCTTGAGAGTATGCCACCTGTAAAATACATCCACCGCATAGCTATTTTGCATGACAGTTGCTATGGATTCGAACAAATCCCCAATTTTGTAGCGCAGCCTAAAACATGTTGCGCTGCGAA
>APFE030430164.1:163006-213572 GCA_000404065.3 Pinus taeda | reverse complement strand
GACATCATAAGAATTTCTTTAGCACTCAACTGACTACTGCCACTACTTCCAGCTAACAATTTCTGTTCGTAGGGACGAGGAGATGCTCCTGAAAAAGTACCAGAAACAGCTTGATACCCAACAGGAACAGACGGACCGCCGTATAAATAGGCGTCTGGTGATGACGGACTCGACATATATGCAGGAGGAGTAAAAATCCTCGGTGAAAAAGGAAAACGAGGTGGAGATAAACCGACTGAGTTGTCCAAGAAGTTGGTCAACGAAAGATACCAAGTGGTAGCTCGAGGAGGACTGTAAAAAAGAGATTCACTCTCTCTAAGATCGAGAGAAATTATATCGTCTTCAAGAGGTGAAGCGTGATCCGGCTCTGGGGTAATTTCTTCAATAGAAATCAAACCAGAGGGGAGATCTTCAGTAATGACTCTCTCTACTTTTGGCGAGCTGGGTCCACTAGAAGATGGAGTAACAGGTTCAGGTTCAGATATTTGAGGATCTTCACTTATATCACTGGTAGATGCAACTCTACTAGTAAGTTCAGAAACCTCAATTGCTTCAGGATCGTACTCTTCTTCAGGTGAAAGGAATCTAGTGCCACCAGGAGAAACAAGAAGTTTTAATCCTTCGTAACGAGGCCGAATTTCTCCGGGAGGTTCACCACGTAATCTACGGGCTTGCCTCAATAGATCGGCCATAGAAATAACTTCAGGAGACTCGCCCCGAAGTCTACGGGAGCGCCTCGGTGGTTCAGCCACAGCTAAAGATTTTTAACTACTACACACGAAATCAAAGTAAAATCTCAAGAAAAACACCTAAGGTCACTAAAGAACCAATCAATTTTGAAACACACGCTTAAAAATCTAAGGCGTCAAACCAATCACAAACAGTAGCTTCCGGAACAAAAACACTAGTTGGTGATGAAATCCAACCTCGTAGGATTCAGTACAGAAAGAGCGGGTGGAACAGTTACCCCGGCAACCTGCTTAATGAATAGACTGGACCAAGTTCCTCCACTTTAACCGTCTCGAGTGAAGTGAACCCCCCAGAAAATCCAAGTGAGTCTAGCCGACGTCTGCTCCAGGTACAGTGGGATCTTCCCACCCCCGTCACCTTGGGTAGAATCCTAGGATTATGGCCACTAAGGTTACCAACAGCAACAAATATATCTGGGGGAACAGTCTACACTCCGACAGCACGCAAGGGCAGAGTAACAAGCTCAATCCCCTTACCGGCTCCTTGACAATGGCCAATCCAAGGTTTACCGATAAGTGATCCCCTGGCTCCTCAACAATAATCTGAGGTTTACCGTTTCTAATACGTGCGTGTCTGGCGTCGTTCCCAATGAGGGAGGATTGATCCCCTCACTGGTTCAGACACGAACTCGTGCTTCTCCTTTAAGAGGAGCTTTCCCAGAGTATAAATGCAACAGTTGGATTTATCCTATCACAAGATAAGCTACTTGTTCGATTTAATAGTCTTGGAGAGTTAATTACTCACCTACTCCAAGACACTAGCCTGATCTATGTTGGTGCTTCAGATCCCTAGAAAAATAAAAATTTCTAAGTTAATTTTACTTTAAGCGTTGATTTTAACGGTTGTTCTTTAAGACAAAGGTAATGGAGATGAAACTTGATGGTGTATAGACTCGACTCCAATTCTCTAAAAAGATGCACCTAAGATGATTTGATAATTTTCTCTTTTCAATGAATGTTCTAATTAAGAGATTTGAGAGAATGCAATCTTTTCAATAAAAACAACTTTCTCAAAAGACAATCAAAGAAACAATTCTCTTTATCTTTCAAAGCGCACAAAACATGACCACTCTTTACTTCACGAAAAAATTTCTTTCTCTTTCAAAGACGTCAAATGCTACTCTAAAGCAAACGTTGCAAAGGAGATCGTTGATATTTTCCTATTTAATGAAAGCATGTAAAAACTAATCTAATCAAAGCAATTTCAAGATCTATGAAAATCTATGAAAAATCACTCAAAAGCAAATCAAAGGAAATTTACCTAATCTTTCACTAACAAGTTAATCTAAGAAGCAAAAGCTTACTAGGATGATTTCGGGATGTTTTACTTGGCAATGATTAATCCAAGGACTAGTTTATGCAGAATCACAAACTAATCAAAACAAAAACTCAATCTCTTTTTGTTCTTTTTGAAAATGAAATTCACAACTTTAAATGAACAAGCTATATCGAAATTTTACAAAGAGGCAACACAAAGGTAGGTCGCTCACTCGGGTAGACTTTACGACTGGTCCAACTCCTAAGAAGACTGACAAAACCAGAGATATCTAAGGCTTTGCAAATTCTAAACCCAAAGTCACTACAGGACCAATAAAAATCCAAACCCTAAGGCTAAAATCTCAATGAATTTCACTAAAACTTTCGACACTAATGGAACAAGTGCAGGTGAAGATTTTTGACAGTCAACCAGTGGATCTGGGCAGTAAAGACTAAGAAAAACAAAATCTAAAAGAAAAAAGTGATAAAAAAGGGAATTTTCTCAATTTTAACAGGGTACGCAGGCAGCCTGTTTAACCAGGTGCGTGCACGCTCTGTGTACACAGATACAGTGCGTACAAGTACGCACTGTGTCTAATGCAGAGGGTGCGTACTACTGTAAAATAAAGAAAACCTAAGTTCTAACTCGACCCTAAGCTAAGCCACCCAAAAACACAGTCAAGCAACCAAAAAACAAAAGAAACAAGACTCTTTTTAGATCAAAGTAATGCTCAAAGGAAAAATCAATCACATCAATGGATTCCCCAGTGGAGTCGCCAATTTGTCATGCGGAAAGAGTTATTTTTGCGGACAAACCTAACCTCCCTAGGAGTCTAAGACTCTCTAGTGACAAACAAACCAAAAAAGAGCAATCCTTCTCTAAACACATGTTATTCTATGAGAGATCAAGTGTTCTCCGATCTTACCTTAGGTCCAACGCTTGTTGTAGCAGTCCAGCCTTGCTGATCCAGATGAGCTCCTCCTTCACTTTAAGACCTGCATACACTAACAAAGCAAACAATTACATAACACCTGAATAATTCATAAAACAAAGCATATTCATCACATAAACCAAGGAGTACATGAAATAATTCATTAACAACAAATCATTGAGAAGAATGGACTTATTTGTATTAAGGAAACAAAAAAGGAACCATTACAACCTGAGCCTTGGTGTTGTGCAAGCTCCTCCCAGGGTCCAACAAGAGATTTCCTCTACTTTGACAAGCTCAACCACTCCCAATATGGCAACAAGGAAGGATAGTGATCTCTCCTCACAAGTCAACAATGGAAGTCCTAATTCCAGCAGCATTTACCCTTTAGAATGTTCAGCTTTCACCCTCCCCTCCTTTGGCCCAATGCCTGTATTTATAGTATTCTAGAGGAGGTTATTCAGTTCCAACATCAATGGGATACTCCCTCTTTTGGATGGGGTAGCTCCTCTCTTGATGGGATAAGCTCCTCTATCATAGGGATGCATGAACCATCTGGAAGCGCTCAATACACGTCAAACACTCTTCTAGAAGGCTCTAGAAGTGACCACAAGTAACTTTTTAAAGATGAAACTTGCGCCTTTTGACCTTTACAGGGGGTACGCACCCTAGCTTTAGTATACAGAGCGTATTACTACGCAGGTCTAATGTATTTGGAGTGCGTACACGCAGGCAAGGTAGAGAGAACCTGCGTACCCAGAGATAAACATTTTTTCAAGTGACTTTCTCTCTCTTTGAAGTTTTGACATGAAGAGCAGAGGTATGGGGCTTGACAAAGAGGACAATGTGGCTATTGATGAGGCCACATAAACTGCAGATAGTCAAGGTGACAAAATTCAGTGTAACACCACTCTACAACACCATACCTCAAAGCACCTGCTACACCATGCAACCCATGTATAATATGGTGAACCAAACGATGGGAGGAGCGCAAATATCCTCAAGTCATCCGTCATCACCATGGTCTGAGTCGAGGGCACCTAACTCTTTTCCTTTCTTGGCAACGTTGGATATACCCGACTTATACAAGCTGATGTATGATCCCATCTATCACAACTTAAAATGCCCGCCGATCCCACATAAAATACCAACGAACATCCCAAAGTTCGATGGAAAAAAAGGGGAGGATCTGGGCACCCATATCACCACCTACCATCTTTGGTGTGTTTCAAACTCTATGGTGGATGATAGTGTCTGGTTACATCTTTTTCCCCGCACCCTCACTGGAAATGCAGCGAAATGGTATATTGAGTTACCACGCATGTCAGTAAACACCTTTGACACTTTAGCGATGGAATTCCTAAAGCACTTCCAGCTGCCTATTCGCTATGAGACTGGGATATAGCTCCTCACTTCATTTTGTCAGGATACCACCACACACATCTCCAGTCATATTCATGAATGGAGACGTAGGCAGAGGTTAGTCAAATCTCCCCTCCCAGACTTTCTCATAACGGACTAGTTCTGCAGGTCCTTACTCCCGCAAATCGCTAGAGATGTCGCTCTAGGTGGTGCGGTCATAGAAGACCAGTCCATACGCCATGCCCAACACTTAGATTTGATATATTCACAGCCTGGCACTCTTTACGACATAATCCCCCATGCCTTGGTAACCCCAATGCTTTCGCCACTCAGCACCTCAGAGTGCACGTCGACGGGATTGTTGGCGCAACCTCCAGGGCCATTGTAAAACAACTCAGTGGTCACATTGCCAACATGGCAGTGGACCCCTCTACCAATATGATTGCTCTTCCTACCACTGCGATAATCTTTGTGCAATCTACACAAAAATCCAGTGGCAAGAATAAGAAGAATAAGAAAAAGACCACTCCTTCTGAAGAGCAGTCAACCAAGCAGCCAAACCTAAAACAAGAGGCCACATGACCTGGCTTTGTCCGCAGCTTCAAGAATGCATAGACTACCTTGCCAAAAGAGATTTTGGTAAGGCCCCCATTGTCCTTAGAAATCCTTTCCCACTCAACAGTAGCAAAATCTTATTGCAAAACAACCACAACCCCTGCAAGGGGGCAACGATGGTTTGAAACATCCTTCAGTCGGTGAAGGATCTTCTACCATTTACACATTTGAAACAGTAGAACTCGCCACAAGAGCCAAATCCAATCCTTAGGTCAAAACCCACCGCCACCCAATGATTTTCATATTGAAAGGCCGGTTGAGGAATTTGTAATTCAACCCTAAAAGGGGCACTTCGATGCACAACGCACAACACATCTGCACGTGCCGCCCAAAACTACAACATTGTAGAGGATTTGGTGCAAACACCGTCGGTTATGTCAGTGCTGGAAGTATTAAAAACATGCCCAACACAATGGAAAGCTTTGCTTTTGGCTATTGGTGGTATTGACCCAAAGGATTCCATGCTTGCTATTTTTGACATGGACAAGTATAAACCTCCCCTTTCTCACCAGCTTGCATTCTAGGTGCCTATAACTTCGAAAGGTAAAGGTATACACAGAACTATCATCGACGAAGGTGCTTCAACTTACGTCATGTCAGCATCATGTTGGCTCGCCCTAGGTTCTCCAACCCTATCCCCGCCATCGAACTCCCTTAAAGCTTTCGACGGCCACACCTTTATCCAAAAAGGATACCTATCTAGCTATCCCATCACCTTGAGTGGGAAAATGGTAATGGTAGATATTGAAGTCGTAGATCATAAACTCTACTATAATCTACTTTTGGGCCGCACTTGGACTTATGCCATGAACGCCATGGTGTCTTAGGTCTTCCGTATCATCCTCTTTCCCTTGGATGGTGTTATCACAAAATCAGTCTCTGAAGGGGCTGCTAATCAGATAGACTCTGTGTAACTGTTTCAGACCAATCTTTGGACTAAGGATTAGCTTCCCTAGCCCAAGAGGGCTCTCTCTGAAAAAACTATTGATTTTGTTTGTTGGTAAGAGGGCTAACTCTAGACAAGTAAATTAAATAAACAGGCTGGCTGGACAGACATTACAAATACTTCCATAGGGCTTATGGATTTGACCATATTCAATAAATTATAACACTGCTCATGCATAGAAGTCAGGGCAGCAATGTTTAAATACTCAAAACATCATATCATAGAAACCTCAGTTTACAAATACACACAGGAAGTCAGAGCAGCATAAGTGAATTCTGAGTGATTGTGTATTTATACAACTGTAAAAAACATTAAAGATAAGACAAAACCACATATCTTGAGAATTTGAAACACTGTAAGAATCCTGAGAAGATAAACAACAAATTATATTATCAAACTGAGTTTTTACACAAGCCAAAGCAATACTCTGTTTCTAAAAATGTCCAACCCCTGTTACAAAGATGATTCAGCTATATATAAACATGACTCTAACTACTTTGAGCTTCCTCCTCCAGCATGAGGGGAGCTCGATGACTGCCACTAATGACACCCATCTGCTTTTAACAAACTATTTAATACAACAACCACTAACAGAAGTTCTAAAGAGTTCTAATTTGGTTATAACTCTAATTCTATCTTCTTCATAAATTGATTCCTCCTTGCAGCTTTGACATTTGGCTTCCTCTTCGTTTGGCTGAGATGGGTGTTTAATGCTCCATGTTGACCTTGAATGCTGTACTTTCTCCACTGTCCAGAAAAATTGAGAGTCTATCCTTGCTTCTCGGCTTTATGGTCTTCAAATCTTCATGAGTCGGTTTTTAATTATTATCCCTCAAAATATGACGGTGGCCACGTTGTGATGTGCTGTCCACTGTTATGAAACCTGATTTGATGATGTGTCATCCACTATTTTGGGAACAAAAGGGACAACACATTCAAGCTATCTGATCCATGCTTTAATTTTCTTATGATATGACAAAATGCCACTTTTTGATTCAAACCACTTATTTCCACTTGTGTTATTCTGGTTGGCTGTTTTAAATACCAAAGTCTACACCTTCCATATCGCTGGGTAATTGGAGTTCAATAGCCTGTTGCAGCATTTGGTCATTCAAATACAAGGCACAATCACCTGTACCAATAGGAGCCAACTGGCCGAGCATGATGTTTTCTGTAACACCCCTAAGAGGGTCACCTTCAGCATAAATAGCAGCATCCAAAAGGATATACACCGTCTCCTCAAATGAACATCTCATCATTGGCCCTGTGTCATTACGATTGATACCATGTCTAGTAATAGCCATCAAATGACCTTGATATGTCATTGTGTCACATAGAATAGCTAAATGCCTGTAGTTCACATATGACCCATCGAATGATATCACAACTCGAAGCTCATCCAGAAGAGCTTTCCTCACAGCCTCTATTCCCAGCACTTCAATAACCTCAATCAAGTGATTACTTGTTGTCCTAGTAGCATCTACATCTTCATGGCACATGACAGCTAACATATTGACACCTTCTGTATCTAGCATCCATTCTGTCTCAGGCTTAAATCCATCATTCTCATCAAACTTGTTGATTTTTCCAGACTTGATAAACACTTTATTGATATCTGGAATTCCCTTAGAGCCATTTCTGCGTTGTCATCATTAAAAATGCATGTCAAATCATCATCAAACTCAAGGTTGATCTTTTCTGCAATGTCTGCCATACTGAGCTTTTTATTTACCTTCATCTCTCTGTTCAATTCTATACGAAGCAGCCACGGAGATATTTTTTCTGGTGTAATATCCTCATCTGGCATTTCATAATATGATTTAACAAAGTCAACATCCTCCTCTATGATAGTACTCATTGGATCTGGAACATACCACACTTCAGTAGCCTCTGTAACACTTCGCAAATTTGTGTACTCCCGCCTACAACACAAGCATGATCTCTTTCAAAAGGTTCTAATGTCACCTGCTAAAATGGCTTAAATTTCTCCTTTTGCAACTTCTTAACTTCCTGAGCAACTGCCTCCGCTGGCACAATAGAGTCAATGCAATTTGCCTTGATAGATAATACAAAATGGCCACCATGCGTGCCTGGTATGGCTGGGCAACATCAGCAAAAATAACATCAACCATACCAACAAGCATCCTGTACCGAACGGGGTATCTGGCATCTTCAATAATAGGTATCACGTTTGTACGTTTCTTTGCCATGTTGACTAAATCTCGACCACTTCTGTGCGACATTTCAACTGCATACACAATGCCAGTCGGACCAACAATGTCGGATACATGTGAAACAATAGTACCAGATGCAGCACCCAGATACAGGATATGCGTTCCAGGTTTAATCCAGATATTATCCACCCCTCCTAGAATAACCGCAACCAACTTTGATCGGAAAGGGTTCCACACTCTATACTCTGTCTTTGTACCATCCTCATTCTGAACGCTGATCCTTTTCTCTCCGTAAACACTTTCTCCTGCGGCCATATTCAAAATATTGAAAAAGAGAGTGGCATTTTTCAGTGCCTCAATACTCATAAGGTCATCACCAGGAACAACCTTAAGTCTTTCCTGCAATTTGTCAATTGCTTCTACAATCTCCATGGGATGCATGTATGAGGGTTTTCTCGCATCAATTTTGAAGGTCTTCTGGCTATTCCATATAAGCTTCTTAAGGTTCACAGGCAGAGGCCACGAGTTATCCCCACTAGGTGCAGTCTCCATACCTAGCCGTCGTCTATCTGACTCCAGTTTCTGCACTTCTGCATCAAACACATTCTGGAACTCCCTGATTGTTTTCAAATCTTCAACATGTTCTGGTAACATGTAACTGGGATTCCAATTTTCTTGATCAAGCTCATATTTATAAACATTTTCAAACTCCTTATTTTTCATCTTAAGAGAATCAAGCTTTTGTGATTTAGTCCAAACAGCATCCATACCATCTTCACCATATAGAAATTGAATAACATCACCAAGTGAGTTCCTGACAGTCCTGTCATATTTAACCATGATATCCTCCATTGCCTTTACAAGACGCCTCTGTATGTAACCTGTTTCCGAAGTCTTCACAGCAGTTCCTATCAGCCCTTCTCTACCTCCCATTTGAAGTAATGAAACTTCTCATTTAGCGTAATTGTATACATTTAGTTCAACATCTGCATATCGTGCTCTGGCCAGCAACGTGTGAGCATGTACTCACAGCTACATGAACTTTGAGGCTTCGAGATTCAGAATTGATGACAAGCATACACGCAAGAGCTTGAGAGTATGCCACCTGTAAAATACATCCACCGCATAGCTATTTTGCATGACAGTTGCTATGGATTCGAACAAATCCCCAATTTTGTAGTGCAGCCTAAAACATGTTGCGCTGCGAAATTACAAAAAGGCTTTATGCGCTGCGGAAACACTTTAAAATTATCACATGAGCTACAAAATAACCTAAAAAGCTTTGTGACACATTGTAACTCATGCACAGTTTCACACATGGCTATGAGACGGGGATGACTGAGAATGACCAGTGATGGGTGAGAATACATAGTTGACTCAAGACTCTAAGGCAAACAAAAATTCAAACTTAGACTAGCACCAACCTTTACCATCAAACAAAAGTAAGACATTTGGCATTGAAATTTTGTCAGTGATAACAGTATGTATGAATCTTATTGAGATGTGCTCTTGGTTTAAGCATTACTCTAGACTATTGGTTCACCTGTCTTCTAACATGTGATGTATCTTTGCTTGGGTGTTCCCTTCCAAGCTACGCGTTTCCACATTTTCCAAGGGGCACTCATTCAACCTTCTGTGTGTTAGAACCCTTCATGCACCTTTGTTGGCTTGATGCGCTGGTCACACCCTTGCTACCAACAAGGACATATTGCATGCCTCTACATGAAACCGTGGTCAAGGCGATACCTTACAACCCACCGCTGGGACTCCTACACCAAATGGTATGAGGTCTAGTTGGGACTTCTTACTAGGGAGATCCCCTAACATGTTGGCGGGTCCAACACTGTCAACATTTTTGGCCCTAGAAGGAGGGCCAGATGACAAGCTGAGCCCTTACATCCTGTTTTGAATCTTTGCATATCCATCATGGATACTATTAGACTCATCCCTCCACAATTTTTCTCTTATGTTGAACATCACGAGGGAGTTTTTTGATCTCTTGTCAGAATTCACGTATGATGGTGAAGGCAAAGTGGCCTGGCCTGAGTAATTACAAAACTTTTATGCATTTATTAATGATGCAAATGACTTCTCTGATGAATAGTCCAACTTGTTGATTTCACACACACTTCGTGAATCCCCACAACGAT
The DNA here is from genome assembly GCA_000404065.3 of Pinus taeda. NCBI lineage: Eukaryota > Viridiplantae > Streptophyta > Pinopsida > Pinales > Pinaceae > Pinus > Pinus taeda. The sequence continues at coordinate 203,387 of APFE030430164.1, read as the reverse complement.
GGTGCAACAACCTACCACCCGACAGCATGCACTTAGTTCAGCAGTTCTGTGATCTCATTGAATCTACTTTCCATCATTTTGATCGGGAACCACTTGTCAAAAAATTGTTAAGACAATGGAAGACTCCACAAGAATTGCCAATGGATTTTTGGCAGCGCTTCCGTGGATTACAATTTGAAGCTCCAAAAAGCCAGATCAATTTCAAAATCTTTAGGATAGATTCAAATATTGTCTTTATAAATCAATCAATCCCAAGATGAAGTTGAAGTTCAAACCTTTCTCAACATACTTCAGTGATGGAGCTGTGCAATCACAGTCAGACACAGTTGCTGTCACAAGTGATTGTCCGCCTTCCCCTCATCAAACAACTTCACCACCATAGAGTGATGTGGGAGAACATGCACACACATCTATTCAATTGTCACATCCTCCCAACATCACTTCTCTCAATTTTCACGTAGATTTGGTTGCGAATCCCATGGGTTGTCACATGCATCTATTACCATAGCCTCCGTCTTCATGTTCTGCTAATCCTTCGGATTGCACTGTCTTGTGTTCTTCCATTCTGGACTCTACACTTGTTGTGAATGAGGATCAAGCCATTGACGGAGTTGGTGTTGCACAACCAACTTGCATTGTCATTCATGATGAGTAGGACTGGAACCTGAACATCAACCTGCGATGAAGGATGCTCCTTTTGTCTGCCCCTCCTTTGCTTTTTCTTGACTTCTTCGTTGATTCTGCTATCTCTTATTTTCCTTGTGTAAATCTACCAACGGATGCAACCATTGTTAACCATTCGTAGAACACATCGGATGTCATTCCATCATTCATCAGTGGAGAGGGCGAATCATTCATTGAAAATCCACTTGATTTTTCATCTTCTTTTTTCTAGAAACATAGAGGGTGAACATTCTTGCTTCTCATATACCCCTCTATTTGATTTATCTGATCATGAGGATGCCAACGAAATCATTGATTTTTCTGATCGTAGCTGTCGTGATCTCTTTACTCCCATATTCGATCAAAATGATGATTCTATCATTGTTTATCCTTCAAAGGCACATGTTTATGATGATCTATTTGTCCACAAAGTCAAAACCCCATAGACTATCGAGGCACTTCTGCTTGAGCTGATGGTTATGTCAGGCCGTTGCTGTCCTAAGGTTGGTTTTGCTTCTGGTCAGGAAATTGTTGAAACACCCAAGGCTCCTCATCACTCATTTGTATGCATTGAAGATCAATCCCACACACAGATTTCACTTACTCCACTTAAACTACAAGATCTCATCACTCATGCATTGGAGGAATCTTACACAGAAAGCACACATATGCGACACAAGTTGTCTTTGTTTCTCTCGTTTGCTTGCATGTCATAGTCAAGAGAATGCATATGCTTAACATCTGCATGCAGTGTCGCACAACACCATGGTAGCTCCATGGATTACATGTCATGCACTTACACTCATCTATGTTCTGTGGATGCATTTAGACTGAAAGTGTGTTTGTCTTCATTGTTATATCTTTCATGTTTGTTGGTATCATGAAAGATATAACAAGTTGAACAATGTATCATGCGTGTCAAATGGAGATAATATGACCAAGTTACGACCCCAGGAAGTTGGCTACCCAACTAACCCCAATAGGGCCCACAAACTCTTGGTGTTACATCTCCTCAGGTTAGGGTTTTAGTTGTTTAGGGTTTTCTCTTATTTTTCAATAATAAAAAAGCCCTTGAGCCTCATTGTAACTCAGTTTAGAGGCATGTAACTGCCACATCTCTTCTTAGAGATAAGCTAACATCGCTTGAGCTAGTCTCATTTCCATTATGTTTGTAAGCATATTTCATTATTTGATATTAATGAAATATAGTGTTATTTCTACTACATCTCTGTATTTATGGTTATATCTATAATTTGTTGCGTTCCTGTTTAAATTCTGATCAGTGGTATCAGAGCGGTCTGCTCTTTCTCTGTTTTTCTTTGCATGTCCCCAATGAGGTCGAGATATAAGGAGTTAGGGCTTGAATTGGTCGAACCTTTGCAAGAACAGCCCCAGAAACCCTGACGGCCTCCAATGGGGGAAGAAAAGAAAGAAGATGGAGCAGGAGATCCTATCAAAATATTGCTCGAGGAGGCCCTCGAGAAACAAAGGAACGTGATGATGGATAACTTTGCCCAAATCCTTCAACGGTTGCCCACCAGCGGCACATCCAAATCCAACAGCCACTCTAGATGCTCCACACCTTTTAAGGTACAAGTAAAATTTGACATTCCCATATTTGAGGGCCAAATAGATGCAGTAGATAAATGGTTGAATATACTAGAAGGATATTTTTATGTTCATGATTTTTCCAATCGAGAAAAGATTACTTTTGCTCTTCTCAAATTCACCCCCCACGTCAAGGACTAGTGGGAAACCTATTGTGAGAAGAAGGATGAAAGTACAACCTCACTGTTTTCAATCGCTCCCACTTGGAATTCATTCCGAGATGCCATCAAGGAGTAGTACTGCCCTATCAGGAAGGGATCAAGATGTGCCAAAGTTTACCAATGTTTTTCACACCCTTCGCATGAAGTTGGGTATCAAGGATTCTGAGAAATATTTGGTACTCAAGTACCACAGATGCCTACATAGATACATCCAAGATGAGATGCAGTTCCTGGACATCTCCTCGCTTGGCACAACATACCAATACACAGCCAAGATTGAGCAGGAGTTTAAATAGAAGAAGCAAGACTTTGGATCTGCGAATATGAAGCAAGGGAAAGGTGCCCCCAAAATGCAGAACAAAGGACAAAGCCAAGGTGGGATGGCCCAAGACAACCCGCCAAGGCCACAAGCAAAGGAAAACATTGCGAAGCCGGAGAAGGACACGGGAAAGTGGTGTGATTTTCATAAGAGATCCACCCATAACACAAGTGAGTGTTGGGCCAAGCAGTCATAGGTGGTCGAACTGAAGGCTTTAGAATCAGATGCATGTTCTGACTCTGAGTCAGAACCTGACAAGGGGAATGACAAAGGGAAGCAGATTATTGTTGCGGAGCCCAACACCACCATTTCCATGAAAAAGATCCAGAAGGAGGAACTCGAAGATCCAGGGGAGGAGGAGCATATCTTCTACTCCCATATGTGGGTAAAATTTTCCTTGCTACAGTTCATTGTCAACAGCAGGAGCCAAAAGAACCTCATTGCAGCAGGAGTCATGAAGTGGTTGGGCTTACTGACCACAACACACCCAAAACTGTACACCATTGGGTGTCTTCACCAAGGACGAGATCTGCGCATGAGCCAACAATGTCACCTTCCATACATCATCAAGCCCTTCATGGATGAGGTATTATGTGACAACGTTTCTCCCTTTGATATTTGTGGAAGTGACTGTTGGGTGCTGAACAAGATCACTGTTTGGAATAGGTACCCAATCCCGTGAATTGATAACCCTCTGGACCAACTCAAGGGGACAAAAATATTTTAGCAAGACTGACTTGAAGTCTGGATATCACCAGTCACCAATCGAAACCTCTGATGTGTGGAATACTGCCTTCAAAGCCAAGGAGGACCTTTTCAAATGGTTAGTTATGCCTTTCAGGTTGACGAATGCTCCTGCAACCTTCATGAGGCTTATGGATGACATCTTGTGGCCATTCAACAACTCATTTGTAGTGGTATAGTTGGATGACGTCTTGATCTTCAACCAAAGTTGCGAAGAGCACCTCCACCACATCTGACAGGTTCTCCAAACACTGTGGAAGCACAAGCTGTGTGCCAATTTGGAGAAATGCACTTTTGGCATGACCGAGGTTCGTTATCTAGGATACATTATTAATGAATAGGGGGTGCATGTGGATCCAACCAAGATCCAAGTCATTCAAGATTGGCCACCCCAACCACTTTGACAGAGCTCCACAGATTTCTGGGTCTTGCCAATTTCTACGACATGTTTGTGTTAGGGTTCTTTCATATCACTTGGCCTTTGAGTCAAGTCACCAAAGGAGGAGCGAAAGAAAAATTCTTTTGATCTGAATCTCAATAGAAGGAATTCACAAAGTTGAAACATCGCCTCTACTCTACACTAGTGCTTACATTACTAGACTTGTAACAACCATTTGAGATCGAGATAGATGCCTCTGACTATGCTATTGGGGTAGTCCTTACTCAATAGGGGCACCTAGTGGCATATCATAGTGAGACACTTTCAGACATAGTATGGAACTATCCCACTTATGACAAAGAGATGTATTCCATTGTGCAGGCCTGCCGATAATGGAAGCATTACTTTTTTGGGAAGGAAACGGTCATCCACACAGACCACTGACTCCTGCAATTCATATAGATGCAAGGGAAGTTGTAGAATGATCGCCATCAGAAGTGGTCCACATACCTGCAACAGTTCCATTTGAATATCAAGTACAAGAAGGGCAACACAAATAATATTGTAGACTGCCTCAACCGACCACCGATCATGGCGTTAACCACGTGCTCAACTCTTGTGGGCACGAGACCTCTGAATGGCCACATCTTTACAAAAGCAACCCAGAATTCAACCACACATACCATACGCTCTTGAAGAGTCAACAAGTTCCATATTTTCACCTCCAGGATGCTCTGTTATGCCACTTGGGACACCTTTGTGTTCCTTCAAGCGAGCGTGTGAAGATGATTTGAGATGCGCACTACGGACGGGCCTCTGGGCATTTCGGGGTGAAAAAAATGGTGGCAGTACTGCAGAAGTATTTATACTGGCTGAATCTTCGACAAGATGTCAGGAAGTACATCAGATTTTGCACTGCCTGCGCCATTGTCAAATTGACCGTTAAGAAGCAAAATCTCTATAATCTGCTGCCTACCCTTAGTCGACCTTGGGAATCCATCGCTATGCATTACATGTCGAGCCTTCCTTATGCTAAGCATGGAAACGACTTTGTTTTTGTGGTCGTCGACAGACTCTCGAAGATGGCCATGATGGCGGCTTGCAAGAAGGGTATCACAGCAGAAGCCACTGCTAAACTCTTATTTGAATGAGTGTGGGTACACTTTGGGATCCCACAGGCTATCATCTCAAATCGGGACAACAGGTTCCTCAGTACATTTTGGTCCAGTCCCTGGTTGATGTTGGACACCAAGCTCACTAAGTCCACAACTTTCCATCCCCAAAATGATGGCGAGATAGAGGTCGTCAACAGGATGGTTGTACACATTCTGTGCATGTACAACTCAAAGCATCCACACACATGGGATGAGAGCCTCCCCTATGTCCAACACAACTACAACCAGGCTCTCCACAACTCGATTGGCCACAACCCTTTTCAGGTGGGCTTGGCATTGCAACCACTATGTCCCATTGATGTGGCCATTTGCAGCAACTCAGACATATTCAACTCATGTCCAGTCCAAATCCGACCAGGGAAATAGCTTCATTGAGCACATTCAACACATCTGCCAACAAGTCCATGACATATTGGACAAAGCCAATGATAAGTACAAGCAACGACATGATCAACATCGGGTGCCACACAAGTTCTAGGTGGGTGACAAAGTTTGGCTACATTTGCAGAAGGAGCACCTCGTTGGGCCCCACCGCAAGATTTGCCCGCTTCATTATGGGCCATACACCATCACCAAGGTTGTGGGAGATAATGATTTTGAGCTCAGTATTCCCCCATTCCTTGGCCTGCACTGAGTGTTCAATGTGGATTGCCTTCAGCCATACTTTCCACCATTACTGGACACATCCGACATTGCAGAATAGCTCACACTAACAGAGTTAAATCCATACTGCATGGAATAAGGTGCAACTGATCGGATCATGGACATGCAGATCAAGAACACTCACCAGTAGAATATCCAACTTTATTGAGTTTTAAAAGCCAACCAACTCCTTCACCAAGGAAAATGGCTCACTAGGGACCAAGTTCAACATAAGCTTCCTCATCTCATGGAGGAACTCAACATAATGGAGACCATTTCTTCATAAGAGGGAAGGAATCATCCAGGTGGATATTGTTGGCCACCCTCCTATTCCAGATGGACCCCACCATTGTTTCTTTCAGTTTCCTTAATTGTAGCATGGCTTACTATTTTTGGCATTTTTTCGGGTCTTGAACTTCCGAAGCTTTTTTGAGGCCCTAAACGACGTTTTTTTGGAAATATTCCTCCATGCAATTTCAATGAAATCACATTTTTAGTTGTAGTCCTTGGAGAGATCTTTCCAGCGAGGTATCATGCACATCAAATGGAGATAATATGACCAAGTTAGGACCTTTGTAAGTTGGTTGCCCAACTAACCCCAACAGGGCCCATACACCCTTGGTGTTACATCTCCTTGGGTTAGGGTTTTGGTTTTTTAGGGTTTTCTCTTATTGTTCAATAATAAAAAGGCCCTTGAGCGTCATTATAACTCAGTTCAGGGGCATTTAGCCGCCAAATATCTTCTTAGAGATAAGATACCGTTGCATGAGCTAGTCTCATTTCCATTCTATTTGTAAGCATATTTCATTATTTGATATTAATTACAGATAGTGTTATTTTTGCTGCATCTATGTATTTATGGTTATATCTGTAATTTGTTGCGTTCTTGTTTAAATTCGAATCAGGTCCTTTGCTAGTTTTGGCATGCATGGTATATGCATGTGTGAATTTGGTTCTCTTGTTATCATTGACATGGGATTTTCTAGGTGTGACATTGGTTTTAAATTTTCCTTGCCATTTCTCGATAGCCATGGTGTGATGGGGTTCTTTCATTTCGTTGAGATTTGTATTTATAGATGGTTTTGGAACCGGGCGAGGTGGTCTCAGGAAAATTCCCAAGGGCCTAGGAATCCCTTGACCGGTAATGGCATGATTGCGGTAAATCTTGAGGATGGAGACAGGAAAATTCCTCAAGGTATTGGTGAAAAAATTCAGAGGCATCCAAGCTTGTTCAGGGCCTAGTGATCCCTTGATCAGTTTTGCCGGGATTGTGGTAAATCTTGGTAGTGTATGTTTTTGTCTGGGCCTAGGAATCCCTAAACTGATAATGGCGAGATTGCAGTAAATCCTGGTTGTATAGGTGAGGGTTTCAGCCCTAGGAGTCCCTTGACTAGATTTGGCAGGATTGCGGTAAAGTCTGAGGAAGCCCAGGTTGATTTGTTGTGAGTCTCGCATTCATGCTTGGAATATGGCACGGGGGTGATTTGTTGAAAGAAATATTTGGTTCAACTCAATTTACAGTCGGGTAGTACGTGGAAGTCCTTGACTTGGTTGGATTTTGCATATGTTAATAAAAAATCTATTTGTCTTGTATTTCATGAGTATCTATACTTGTTTTTATGTGGCTTTGATGGTTGTTCTATCATTGTTATTAGTATGGTTTTATGATGGTTATAAGCATAGTTTTATGACAAACTTTAGTTATGGTTCTCATCATGTTTTGATTAGTAAATGAATGGTTAATGAATGCATGACCTAATAGATGTTATTGCAACTATTATGAGAGGGCATTAGACCTTCTTGATGATTTTCAGATAAGTATGAGACCCCTATGTTTAGATATGCATTTATAACCTGTAGATTACATGTTCAAAATATGTTTGATAAAATGTTTTTCATGGTTAGGCCTTGTTAGGTCAAGTTCTTGTCTAAGTTTTGCATTAATGGCTTTGTCCTTGTGTCATTAATCATTTTGGAGTGTTCTATCAAGTTCTAGGTAGAGCTATGGATCCTAGCCCTGAAAAAGTGGCTCAGATCTCGCGGTTGCATGCATAGAATTGGGTAATTTAGACTGCAGCCAGTGGGAGGTAGGGTTGTCCATGCGACTGAAGACTTACAATCGTTGGCTTTCCTTGTTATTCAAGTGACTAGGAGTCCATGTCAGTGAAAAATAAAGTTAGCTCAGGGTTTGGGCAAATGGAGTGGTTTTTTAGCTCTTGGGGGTCTTGTAGCTTATGAGGAAGGTCAATAAAGTTCCAGTTTGTCAGTTTGACTTCTTCAACTATACCTAGGAGGTTGAGTCATATCATAGTAACTCTTCATCACATATTTACCTTGGTGGACCAATGAACTTGGGTAAGTGTGGGAGTAGGGTGGTATTAGAGCTCCCAGGTTCAACACTTGGATTGGATAGGCGGAATGTGTTTGTCATGCATGCATGTCGGTTGTATATGTATTTGTTATACATACATTGTTATGGTCATGGTTTTCGTGCATAAGGTCATGGTATGTAGTTGGTATTTTCATGCATGAGATCAATCTATTGTCATGATTATTCATGTATCGTGCAAATTTGGATTGATTTTACAAATGAGATAGCCTCCCCTAAATTTCACTGATGTATGTTGATTATGTTATTATTTTGGTATAGATGACATGGTATACTTGTAGGAAGTAGAAGATCAAAGATGACTATTAAAATGGTGGATTACAACTCATGAGACTCTCCCTACAGATCAAATGAACAACATGGTGATGGGTACTTTCCTGACATAGCAAACACTTTGAGAAGTTTGAATGTAGAAATAAGAAGTTGCAAACAAGATAATGACAAAATCATTCAGTCACAAGACAGACTTGCCAAGGCACATGAGAAACAAGCAAAGGTCAATGCAGTTATCCTTCAAAGTTTGTCAAACTTGCAGAGATAAGGACTGCTTAGGATCAGTCATGGACATGAGGACATGACTAATGGAGCATATGTTAGCAAATATCATGGTGGGCAAAGTTTAGATAGAGATGACATGGTCAAAGATGTAAGATTCTTGGATACACCCGATAAGAGAGGCAATGGACATGGGCTTTACTCTATTTCGAGTTCAGACATGTATCATGGTCATCATTGCTATCATCCTTATAGGAGGAGTAATAGGGGAGATTTTCTGGATGAGTTCAAGAAATCCAAGCCACCTACATTTGATGGAGAATTGAAGAAGCTGAAAGATGCAGAGGCATGGTTTCTTGGAATGAAGAAGTTCTTTGAGTTGCATGATTACACTCAGAACATCAAGGCTAGGATAGCTATTTTCAACCTCAAAGGGAAAGCAAACATCTGGTGGGAAGATGTGAAGCGGGTCAGAGACATATACAGAGGAGTTGAGATGGAATGAGTTCAAAAATATTTTCGAAAAGAAGTACTTGTCAGAGAGGTACTTTGACAGTAAAACCAAGGAGTTCTATCAGTTGAAGATGGGATCGATGATAGATGGGAAGTACATGACTAAGTTCTTGGAGTTGTTGAGGTATGTATCGTATCTTAAGGATGAGAAAGCCAAATCTTAGAGATTTGTCAGTGGATTACCATTAAGATTTAAGGATCAGATTGAGTATGATGAGCCTTAGTCATTGGAAGATGTCATTGGGAATTTGAAACATTGTTATGAGCAATCGAAGCGTAAGATAGAGTCTTAGTAGGGTTGGAAAGGGAAAGACAAGACTAAAGGCAAATGGCCACCAAAGTGAACACGACCCTAGGATGCAGGTGAGAAAGATAATGTTGTTCCTTAGAAGAAGTTTAATGTAGTTGAGAAGGGACATGATTCGCAGCCTGGAGAGCAGCAGAATAGAGGTAGTGGTAGGGGATAGTTGCAGTGTTGGATATGTGGGAAGGAGCATATCAAGAAGGATTGTGTGTCATATTGGGGTGGCAGGCCTCATATCTACAATGCATAAGAGGCTCAGATAGTTGGGGATGTTGGGCAGAGCATTCCTTAGATATATGCAACATTGGATAACAAATAGGCAGATCACCAGGCATATATTATCGAGATGGACGGTATGCCTTGTGATCAAGTTGTTCTTATTTTTATTGACCTTGGATCTAATTATAGTTATGTTAACCCTGATCTGGTGGATAAGTGTGGTTTGAGAAAAGAAGTGCATGCGAAGTCTTGGTTAATGTAATTGGATACAGGTACTAAGAAAATAATTCATCATTAGATCAGAGTTTGTGCATTTGAGTTAAATGGCATTCTCACATCAGCACATCTGATTGTACTTCCATTGGGACTATACATTATGCTTCTAGGTATGGATTGGTTGTATATTCATAGGACTAAGGTAAATTTTTATGAAAATGCCATTGAGTTCTTTGATGACAATGGAGAACAGAGGAATCTTGCAGGGTAAGAAGAAGGAAACATCAATCATAATGGTTATACCTATGCAGGCAAAGCGTAGTCATAGGAAAGGATATGTATTATTTGCAGGTCATAACTCCAATGATAAAGGTAAGGATGTTGAGGATGCAAAAGTCTTGAAGAGGTATCCGGTCTTGTAGTAGTTTTAGGATGTGTTTCCAGCAAAGATTTCAGAGTTTCCACCTCACAGCGAAGTGGAATTTTCTTTTTGAGTTGGTACCAGGGGTAACACTAACACCAAAGACACCTTACATGATGAGCACACCATAGTTAGTGGAATTTAGGTTGCAATTGAAGGAAATTATTGACAAGGGATACATAAAGCAAAGTGTGTTAACTTGGGGTGCACCATTGTTGTTTCTAAAGAAGAAGGATGATACTCTTAGGTTATGCATCGATTATAGGCAATTGAACAAGGTGACGATCAAGAACAAGTACCCTTTGTTAAGGATCAATGCCTTGTTTGACCAGTTAAAGGGAGAAATCATGTTCTCGAAGATAGAATTGAGATCCAGATATCATCAGGTACACATCAAAGAAGGGAACATCGACAAGACTACTTTTTAGACCAGGCATGGTCATTATGAGTTTGTTGTGGTTCCTTTTGGTTTGACTAATGCTCCAACTACTTTCATGTGTTTAATGAATGCTGTGTTGCATCCTTATCTGGAGAAGTTTGTGATTGTATTCATTGACGATATATTGATATATTCTAAGAATGAGGAAGGACATTCCAGACACTTAGCAACAATGTTGAGATTACTAAGAGAGAATCAATTGTATGCCAAACTTAGTAAGTGCAGTTTCTTTTAGACATAAGTTCATTACTCGGGACATGTTGTTTCCAAGGAAGGCATAATAGTGGATCCAGAAAATGTCAGAGCTGTCATGGAATTGGCAACTCCTAGGAATGTGGATGAGGTCAAATCATTCATGAGGATAGCATGTTACTACATGAGGTTCATCAGGATTTTTTCACGAATTTACTATCCTATTACACCGTTGTAGAGGAAAGGAAATAAATTTGAATGGACATAGAAATGTGTAGCGAGTTTTGAGCAGTTGAAGCAGTTGTTTACAAATGCTTCAATTCTAAAGATTATAGATTTGGATAAAGAGTTTGTGGTATGTACAAATACTTGAAAGAGAGGACGTGGTGGCGTCCTGATGCAGGAGGGACATGTGGTATGCTATGAGTCAAGGAAACTGAATGAGAACGAGTAGAACTATGTGACACATGATCTTGAGTTGGCAGTGATCATTCATGCATTAAAGATGTGGAGGCACTATCTTCTTGCCAGGTGGTTCATTTTGATGAGTGATCACAGTGGGATGAGGTACTTGTTTGACCTACCGAATTTGAATGCTAGACAAGCTATATGGTTGGCTACAATCAATGAGTTTGAATTCGAGATCAAATACAATAAGGGAAAAGAGAACATCGTTGCAGATGCTCTTAGTAGAAGAATACAAGTGAATCACATAGTAACCATGAGTTCATATGGGACAAATTTATAGGATCAAATCTTACAAGCAAGGCAATAGGATGGCAGGTATATGGAGCTTAAGAACAGGTTATAGCAACAAGGTACAGGTGAACAAAATGTGGATTATCATCTCACAAAAGATGGTTTGGTGAGATTTAGGGAAAGGATCTATGTGTCAGAGAACAATGAGCTCAAGAATCTTATCTCGAGGGAATTTCATGTTAAGCGATATTTAGATCACCTGAGATATCAAGAGACTTTGACAAGAGTTAAGAAGTTCTATCATTGGTTGAACCTGAAAAAGGAAGTGGCAGAGTTTGTGGCTAGATGTTCGGATTGTCAACATGTAAAGGAAGAGTGTAAGCATACATGTGGATTAATACAGCCGATTCTGATTCCAAATTGGAAATGGGAGGTCATTTCCATAGATTTCATTATAGGTTTTCCAAGGGCACCTAAACAACATGATTCTATCATGGTTGTGGTTGACAGGTTGGCTAAGGTAGCTCACTTCATAATTGTTAAGTTTATTTATTTAGCTAGTGAAGTAGCATAAGACTTCATTAGAGATATAGTGAGGTTGCATGGTGTTCCGAAGAAGATTGTGTCATACAGAGATGCCAAGTTCACTTCCAGGATTTGGAAGGAATTATTTGCAGGTTTGGGTACAAAATTGGCCTTCGATACATGTTATCATCCATAGACAGATGGACAAACAAAGAGGGTCAACAAGATTTTGGAGGACATGTCGAGAATGTATGTGATGCATTAGCAGAGGAGGTGGGAGTAGTATATTCCACTGGTGGAGTTTGCGTATAATAATGGGTATCAAGAATATTTGAAGATGAGTTTGTTTGAGGCACTTTATTGGTGGAGTTGTAATACTCCTATCAAATGGAGTGATCCAGTGAACATGGTACTGATTGGAATGGACATGTCGACAGAGATGGAACAAGAAGTGCAGGTAATTAAGAAGAATCTAAAGGTCGCACATGACAAGAAAAAGAGCTATGTAGATCAACATAGATTGTTTAAGGAGTTTTAGGTTGGGGAACAAGTGTACTTGTGCATCAAGACCAAGAAGAGCTCCATGAGGATTGGGTCATGTGTGAAGATGGCACCTCGATATTTTCAGCCTTTCAAGATCCTTGAGAGGATTGGACCTGTTAGGCCCCTATACCAATAGGTGTCATATGTCATTATTGACTTGATGAGCTCTGTAATATGTTTACACCTTTTCTTGTTGCAAAGGTTTTCCATATTTTCAAAAAATCCAAAAATCTAAAAAATGTAAAGAGGGTATACCCTAAAAGAAAAATCAAAGGGTAAAAAGAATAAAGATGGTCGAAAAAATGAAAGAAAATGAACCCCAAACAAAAAGACCAGGAATGTGTGCAAGTCTAAATGCCACTACTTTTTCACTTTGTGTAATAAACAATTATGTGCAGCTTGTCACTTATGCCACAATTTATGAATAGCCAAACTGTTTAAACTTGGCTCATTCATTTTTCAATTTCATGTTGTAGAATAGAGAATAAATATCTGGCCAAACAGTGTAATCTTGGCAGATAAGTAGATAGGTAGAGTAAATAAAGGAGCTCAACAATTTAATCTTAGCCCTTGGATGTAATAAGTGTAGATTTAGATAGGCTTTGCCATGTAAAAGAAAATGAAGATTTGATAAGGGCTTGCTAGCTTAAGTGCACCTAAATAAAGAAGAAAAAATGTTATGATAAAGTAGGTAGGGTAGGTAGATGATGTTGCAGAATCATGTGTGATGAATAATGTCTCTAAATGTGTTAATACTTCATTTTTCATCGCAAGGCCAAGGCATACACTACACTGAAGACATCACAAGAAAAACAAAGTCACAATAATTAACTCCCCTTCTCATTTTCCCTAATTATTCACTAATTTCCCCTAAGGACTGAGGTATTTGCTAAATTGGAGGGGCTCAGAGCATTTCTTTGACTTCTAAAGGGACCGGACCCTCGGCCCAATAATTTCAAAGGCCTAAGTACTTAAAATCATCATTTATTCACTTTCATAAGTCTTTTCCTAAGTAAAATCCCATTTTACTTAGGAAAAATACACAATATCACATGAAAACCCCTTTTTTCCACTTTAAGCCCAAGTTTAAATGCACAACTTTAATGTTTTTACTTAGCGCTTTCCATTACATTTTGCATATTAATTTCTAACTCATATTATATAACTCCCGAATAGAAGTTCACCTTTTCCCATATTATTTAAATATATTAAAAAACCCCCAAATTACTATATATCTTACCCCTTTGGTTAATTATAGCCATAAATCCGTTTAAATAGGATTAACTAGTTAACTCGTAACTAGTTGACAGCCTAATGCCCTCGCTGCATCAATCGGGATTAATTAATCCCCACAGTTAATTAAGAACCCCTCATCCAATCATAACACCCCCGATATGATTAATTAACTCCTAATTATGTCGGGCCCGCTGCAGTTAAACTCCGCTGCACCACGTCTCCCGTCAGCTATTCGATCGCGCCCTCATCATCCTACGATCAACGTTGATATCACGCCCCCTTGGTGACCGCGCTTTAACACGCGATCTCCAGGCGATTTTCATCCTGTACCTCCGCCACGCATCATTCGATCAACGGAATCGTTAGCTCCCAACTCAGTACTGCCCGATCCCAAAAGTGGTGCGACACCATATCGCTTACCGCCCTCCACATACGACAAACCATCCTATCATGCTTACATCATTTGCCCGATAAAAAAAATCCCCGCCAACCTAGATTTTGCGAATAAAACTAAGGAAATGTCATTTTCAATGTTTTATATGGCAAGTTGTGTTCCCATGCAAAGCAACGTCCTAGTCAACTGCTAAAGCTTTCCAACCGCCACCTGGTCAGAAAATTTGCAGCAACGCACTCCAGAACCTATTATTGAACCTACCATTGCACTGTTCACTGCCCCATTGCAGGTATTTATCCAATTTCCACCGAAACCTTGCAAGTTTTGGTTTTTTACTGAAAATTCCACAAGAAAGAGCTAAATTTAGTACAAATCCAAACTTTCTTCACTATATAGCTTTCCAAACCTGCTATGGGGCCTATTTTCTCACAGAAAACCCAAATTCCATTTCTGAATCCACAAGAACTAGAAATGGAAATCCCCACTGTTTTGAACGTCACACCTCTCAATGCCCCTCATAAGGACCTAGAATATCTGCCTCTTGCAGATAAAGACTTTCAAATAAATGACCTGTCCACTAACCAGAATCATCTCAAGGTCTTTTTTCCAAGTCAAAGACAACTATCTAAATGGCTCAGATATCCTGGGACTGTGGGAATCCAACCTTCCCAGGTATTTTCTTCCTTCAGTGCATGTGTTGCCTGATATAATTCATCAATGCCAGGCAAATTATGATCCAAACCTAAGAGCTGTTATGTCCCCAAGCCAAACGGTATTGTTCCCCATCACAGCTGCATCCATAAATGAAATGTTACAATTTTCCCCTAGTCAAGACCTAACTCCACTTTCTATGGGATATTTGCTTGAGAAATCCACTGTAATACCCCACTCAGAACTCATTCGCATCTACCAAACCTTCATGTTAGAAAAATATCAGCCCAAAGGCCCCCCTCCTTATGTACGAGTTTTTTTACATAAATGGGCAAACTTATAGTAGACATGATATCTTTAGTGATGGGATTCAACACAACTGAATATGTTTATGATATAACCCTAGTGTTATTGTCAATTTTTACTCTTGGACAACCACCTGCTGTTAAGTATGACTATGCTTCCTACATTGCCAATAAAATTCATGATCAATTCCTAAGACTGGATGATGAGGGAGTCTTCAAATACACCACTTTCATCTATCATCTTATCTTGTATTATCAGTCAGACAATTTCCCTTTTCATGTCAAGAAACTTGAAACCAAAGGAAACCCAAGATCTGTTATCTTTTGGAGTCCCATTTTCCATAAGTCCCTTGAGACCCCTTATACTCACAATGAGTTCATTGATCTATTTGTGCATCTTGCAACCACTTTATTAACAGGAGTTTCCCCTCCTAGGATTAGTAGTGATATAAAGAAGATCCTCCAACTCTCCAAGCAATACAGAATAGGTGACTGGTACCTATACAGGAAACATACAGAAATCCGGATTTACGGGTGTGAGCTCTACCCTTTTAAACTGCCAAAGTATGTTCCAATGAGACTATTTGCATTGGAATATTTCAGGTAGATGATAAATGCAGATTTAGTCCATTTTTGTAATGCCAAGAAGAAAGCTCAGCTTAGAATTAAGAATCAGCTAGGCCCTTTTATCTGCAACACTAGGGATGCATGGAAAGAAGCTGAAATAATTTTAGAAGATCACCTTAGATTATAAAAGAGTTTTGGGTGGGTACCATCTGACCCTAAAGCTTTATATGTGATAGAAGAATGAAGAACAGGTTGTCTCCATACATTCATCATAGGATCCTAGAGATTGAGCAGTTTGCAAACATGGATGAATGGATAGAAGGGACCTTAGTAGAAAATGATAGTGAACAGGTCAATTTTGAGAATGCTATGAGGAATCTTGAGAAAACCCTTGACCTAGATTCTTTTGGGCAGGTACCATTCGAGCTATCTCAAAGGTCAGGAATCAGTGCATCCACTGCTGGAACCTCTTAGCAACCTCCACAGGAAACCAACATACCAGCTACAAGGTCATGAAAAGGTAAAGAACTAGAAACCAGCTTTCAGGTCACAATGTCTAAGTAACCTGAAACCTCCAAAGAACAGGTTCAAACGCCAACTCCTCCAACTTAGAGTAATGTAGAAGGACCACCAAGCTTGCAGACCCCTCTATATGAGGAAAAGAGTAAAAAGAGAGATAGGGAAGTAGCTATGCCTGCCAGTGAACCTTCAGAGGAGCCTAGAACAAAAAGCAAAGGTTAAATCCCCTTTCAGAGGAGGACTTTGTGGAGGAGACTATAGATAGTCAAAGGAGAGAGGGAATCACTAGTCAGCACACTACTCCAGAGGGAGGGACATCCACTAGCACACAAAGAGAAGAGCTAGAACAACAACAAAGTGCAGAAGTATCATCTTTCAGACCACCAATGAAAGATGCCATAGATATCAAGAAATCATTCACAGAAATCAAAGCAAGAAATGATCCATTGAGACTCCAAATTTATAATCAATATTTGAAATGGCCCCCACAAATCAACAGAGATTAATGTCAGCCTATGACATTAAAGAGGGAAAAATGATAATGAGCTACTTTAAGTCTAAAGTGCAACAACCTAAGTCAGTAGCAGATTACATCAGAACAAATTTGGAGGTCATGGCAAAGGATATTCATCCTATGAATCAGATTGAATTGCACAAACAAACTGGAGAGATGGTCTATTCAACCTTGGCTAGTAAGGCAATGATGGCCCATCGATTACAAAATTCCTTGGATAACACTACATCTCAACTACACTTAGAAAAAGCCTCCTCCTTGGCCAAAGATAACATGATTAAGTCTCTAGAAGAAATCATTATTGGATTGGGACATAATCCTAAAGATGTGAAGGGTATAGAGGCATTGATCAAAAAGAAAGATGAAGATATTGTTGCCGTGAGGAAACAACTGAAGCTACCTCCCTCAAGACATCCACAGACTGCAGAAATTGTAAAGCAAAAATCCGAAGAAGAATTGATGGATCTAATTTTAAAGCTAAATGAAAGATTGAATGAGACTGAACAGGAACTGGAAAGGGCACTGAAGGACAAGCAGGGAGAGTCGACCTCCCAGCCTCCTGATGTAATACCAGTAGTCATAGCAGCAGTACCCTCTACACTTGGAACCGCATTAGCACCGAATATCCCACTAGCCACAACAGAGGTGGTCACAGGAACAAGAACAACAGCAACAACAGGGACAGCACAGGGCAACATTGCCAATTTGAACACATAAGAATTAACAAAATCAATGGAGGACATGAGGTTACAAGTTTCAGAGCTAAAACAAGTAAAAGAATAGCTTGCAAAGATGGAACGAAACTACGATCTCTCAAAAATAAATGTTGTAGAAAAAACAAGAGAGATTAAAACATTGGAGAATAAGGTAAAATCATTAGAAAAAGATCTCACTTTTGAGAAACCTTTGGCAGAGATCAAGAAAATTCTTTGGGTCAACATCACTCAATCCATAAATGATGTTTGGCCTTCCATCCAAGTGATTTTTGGGCAGATTGATCTAGTAAAGACAACCCTAGAAGAAATTCAAAGGACAAAGGCACAGTTAGGACAAATGCTAGAGAAAGCCAATAGGCTCATACATTTTTTGAATACCAGTAATAGAGAATATCTGGAAGAACTGGGCATCATAGATAGAATAGAAACCATCTTGGAAATCAAGAGGGTATTAACTAAGAAAACTTTAATGCAAAATTTAGAAAGAAGATGTCATGACATGCAGATGGAGATTAATGCCTTCATGGAGAAGTTTGCTATTTTGCAGAATAAAGGTCTACCAAGTCCTTTAGTGATTAATGATAGATTAATGAAGCAGAGAGATTATGTAGATAAGTTGAATAAATATGCAGGTGATCAAGCAAGTTCATCCACAAGTGCCTCAGGAATAAAAGCACTCCCCACAGGCCGAGTTCTCTATGACAGCCTAGAGAACTTATTTTATGTCGAGCATGAGCTGAAACACTTGTTCCCAATTCAACCCACCTTCTTCAAGTATACTGAAATAGATGAAACCCTCAGAAAGCTTCAGAAAACTAGAATACCACAGCCAAAATGGTGGGAAGAAATGCTTGAAATTTTGTAATTCATTTGTGGTAAAAGATAAAATTTTGGTTTTTACTCCAGTCAATGAGGGTAAAGAGGATGAAAAGAGATCAACAGGTAAAGTGTATCAGTAGAAAGATCGAAATAGAGCAGCCAACACATGATTACACCAAGGACAACAAAAGGCCAAATCATAGGGCCTAACTCCAACACATTCTCAAGAATAGGGACAACAAACCATTCGGTTGCCTTATCTATCATCTACGAGGTCTTCTAGCCCTATTTTCTTGAAAGATTTGATTAGTCATCTCAGTTTATATCTCTACTTTGTTAAGAGATATTTCATTGTAAAATTTTTGTATAAAGACACCCCCATTCGAATGATTGAGGGTGGATTCTTTGACATTGCTGTAAAACTGATATTTGGAATAAAGAGTGCTGTTGGACAAATTTTTCATGGTTGGTTGGATGAAGGATTGATGTAAAGGAATTTTCACAGGATTCATGTGTTGGACATCAAACAAATAAGTATCTTATATCTCATGTGTTAATGTTTTCTGGTTTATAATATTCATTATGTTCCATATCTTAATATTAAACGAAAAAGAATAATTCAGAAAGTGCTTAAGTGCAATTTGTCTTCAATCGTTTTTGTTCTCAATGTTTTCTTCTGAACTAGCATAAACAGTGAATTCTTAATTGCTCATGTTTCCTAGTTTATTCATTTTAATCATTTGGTAAAGAATTCTTAATTGCTCTTTATTGATGGTTAGTCATTTTCTGCTCTCTTAAAGTATGTTGAAGGATTCTTAGTTGGCCCTTAACCCTTTAAGATCATCCAATCTTTTTAAGTCTCTATTTGCTCCCTGTTCAGCTATCTTGCCTGTGAAACCATCCTTTGTTGAGAAACCAAATCCAGTTGAGCCATTTTCCCTGACTCCATTAGCCCAATGGACTAAACTATTCATTTTCACCCCTTTGCTATTGAAATTCACCAACAAATTCAAACAAAACCCCAAGCTCTAATAACTAGCCTAAAACCTTATAAAACAAAGCTAAAACTTAAAGAGAGAGCCCTCTCTAGATACAGATTGGCTAGATTCTGTATCTAAAAGATTGGTTTGTGGTTACCTCGGACTCCTTTCCCCTTCTTACAACTTCTGGGAAAATCTGAGTGATAACAGGACCAAAGGCCTACAGATTTTCACTGCCTTCAACAATGAAAGTACATAATGTTTTCCATGTTTTATTGGTTAAAGTATATGTAAAGGATGTTACTCATGTGACTGATTTGTTTGTATTGTAGGTGGAGACAGAAGGAGAATTCTAGCTGGAACCTCAATGCATTTTGCAATGGAAACAACTCGTACTCCATAATCGAGCAATTGAGCAAGTTAAAGTATAGTGGAAGCACTTTGGGCTCGATGAAGCTACATGGGAGATGGTTGATCTAGATGCGGGCTATGTATCCTTCTCTATTTTCTAATTGAGAGGACATTCTTTGATATATGTTTTGATGTTGTGTTTTGGTTATGCCTATATATGTATATGTTGTAAATATTGCATCGAGCTGTGGTATAAAGCTCCAATAAGTGGTATGGTATTCACGACATGTTGGTTATGTTTTTAGCGGATGAATATGATGTAAATTTTGGATTGATCTATATTATAAAGCTCCATAGGAAGAATTTTTTTGATGTTTTATAAGTGTCATTGAACACCGAGGATGGTGTTCCCCCCAAGGGGGAGGGTTCTTTAATAACCTCGGTTAAAAATCCATGTAACGAAGTTAATAAAGGAAAAATAAGACAAAGGTCATGGGATATGTATTCCAAGCTGAATGTTGGGAAAAACATCCTAGTGGGTGTTCACTTGGTTTATTATGGTTAAGGAAATTGGCAAAGGCAATACCAAAGGCATTGAAAAGGCAAAGAGGCATTAATTGACATTTTAATTATGAAAATAGAAGAAAATAGGAGAAAAGGAAGGTGAAAGGTCACAAGTTACATGTGAGGAGGAAGTTGAAGGAAAATTAGTGGAAATTGAAGAAAATAGAGGCCTCATTGATAAAAAGGCTTATGAGGATCAATTCAAAACTTTTATTAGTTTAGTTTTAGAGCTCTCTCTCTATTCTCTCTATCCTCTCATGCTCTTGCACACTAGAGAAGTCTTGGAGCACTCTAATATTGGAGAAAGGAAGGAAAAGGAAGGACAAAAAAGCAAAGGGAAGTCAGGGTTAAGTAAGGAAGAGTTGGATCAAGCACCTACAACATGATTACTTGCACGTATTTAGTTGCATGTATGATTCCCTTTGCTATTTTTGGCCTGCATGGTATATGCATATGTTTATTTGGTTCTCAGATTGTCATTGGCATGGGATTTTCCAGGTGTGATAATGGTTTCAACTTTGCCTTGTCATTTACAGATACTCATGGTGTGATGGGGTTCTTTCATTTGGTTGAGCTTTGGATTGTTGGATGGTTTTGGAACTGGGTGAGGTGGTCTCAGGAAAATTTCCAAGGTCCTAGGAATCCCTTGATCAGTAATGGAGGGATTGTGGTAAATCTTGAGGATGGAAACAAGCAAATTCCTCAAGGTATTGGTGAAGAAATTTAGAGGCATCCAAGCTTGTTTAGGGCCTAGTGATCCCTTGATTGGTTTTGGCAAGATTGTGGTAAGTCCTAGCAGTGTATGTTTTTGTTTAGGCCTAGGAATCCCTAGACCGATAATGACAAGATTGTGGTAAATCCAGTTATATAGGTGGGGGTTTCAGGCCTGGGAGACCCTTGACCGGTTTTGGTAGGATTTCGGTAAATCCCGAGGAAGCTTTGATTGATTTGTTGTGAGTCCCACATTCATGCTTGGAATATGGCATGGGGGTGATTGGTTGAAAGAAATATTTGGTTCAACCCAATAAATGGTCTGGTGGTAAGTGGAGGTCCCTAACTTGGTTGGGTTTTGCATATGTTAATAAGAGCTCTCTTCCTCTTGTATTTCATGAGTATTTATACTTGTTATTATGTGGCTTTGATGGTTGTTCTATTACTGCGATTATTCTAGTTATATTATGGTTATAAGCATAGTTTTATGATAGACTTTACTTATGGCTCTCATCATATTTTGATTAGTAAATGAATGGTTAATGAATGCATGAACTAATAGATGTTATTGCGACTATTGTGAGAGGAAATTAGACCTTCTTAATCATTTTAAGATAAGTATGAGACCCCTCTATTCATATATGCATTTATAACTTGTATCTTACATGTTCACAATGTGTTTGATGAAATGTGTGTCATGGTTGGGCCTTGTTAGGTCAAGTTCTTATTTAAGTTTTGAATTAATGGCTTTTTCATTGTGGCATTCATCATTCTAGAATGTTCTATCAAGTTCTAGGCAGAGGTCTGGATCCTAGCCTTGAAAAAGTGGCTCAGATCTCGCGGTCGCATGCACAAAACTGAGTAATTTAAACTGCAATCATTGGCAGGTAGGGTTATCCATGAGTATGAAGGCTTACAGTCGCTAGCTTGCCTTGTTATACAAGCGACTGGGATTCCACGTCAATGAAAAAGCAAGTTAGCTCAGGGTGGCACATGGAGTGGTTGTTTAGCTCCTGAGGAAGGTCAATAAAGTTTTAGTTTATCAATTCCACTTCCTTAACTGTACCTATGAGGTTAAGTCATATCATAGTAACTCTTCATCACATATTTACCTCTTTGGACCACTGAAATTGGGTAAGTGTGGGAGGAGGGTGGTTACATAGACCTCTTGATGCTCCCCTAACATTGATCGTTATTCCTTTCAGATCTTTACCAATTATTTTGATTGTTGGTGTCATTTCTTCCTCGCTTAACCTAGTCTCATATATGAGAAGGATTGTAGGCTTTTCTATTCGGACTAAGTCTCTTAAGGCACTTATTTCTTGAATTTATCCCGACCCTTTGCAGTTATAGGAGTCCATTTTCATCATTTTCCTTGTTTTCCCTTTCCCTAGGAATTGATCCAGGGTTGTTGTATGCCTAATGCCACATATTTTTTTGCTTCCTAATCTAAGACTTCCTTATTAGATTTCCTGGCTATTGTTTTTTGAGATCCCTTTGGTGGTACTGAAAATTCTTTGGCCTTGGTTCAGGTCAAAACTACAGCAAAAGTTGGAGCAGGTTAGGATGAAGTGAGGATCAAATCTAAATGTAAGAGAGATAAATTTGCATACAATTGTTCAATAGGCCTTGAAGGTTCTTCACTAATTTGAGGGAGAGTGTGGTTGTCTTTGATACGATCGATAACAACTAAAGGGAGATTTGAGATAATGGGAGGAGGGGGAAGGTTCTCTTTTGGAATTTTTCCATCTTCCATTTGAGGAGATATGTTTTAATGATCATTTAGATTAGAGGGTGCACTTGCTAAGTTTTTAAAGGGATTGGAGGGAAGATGAATAGAGGATCCTAACATGCCATAAATAATGGAGGTGAAGAGGTTAGGAGTAGAAGAAGGGGTTGATGGGCAGAAGGAATGGTGCTAGAATGGTGTTGGCCATTAGAGATTGGATTTTTCCTGAAGTCATTGGACTTACACCTTATTGTTTCCTATTGTTCCTCTTTGTTTTACGAAGATTATTTTGCTAGTTGTTTAGGGCACCTATTTGCAAAATGACCGTACTTGTGGCATACCTTGCATTTGAAAGGAAACTGTTCATAGTCAAGTTGCTAAATGTGTGACCAAATATCGACCTTTATCTTTACTTCTTTAGGGATACATCTACCTACATCAACCTCCACATAGATCCTTGCACTTGCATGCATCTTCTCCTTCAACTCACTCCAATCTATGTACTTTCCAATTGCATTCCCTATTGCTCTCATAAAGTCATCTCTCTAATAGTGGAGAGGAAGGTGAGGGAGATAGACCCAAACCAAGACTGCACTTGGTATATCAAGTTGCGGATTAAAATTTGGTGTCCATTTATTGAAGTAGAGGCCTCTTAAGTCCATGAAGTATGACCCATTTCTGAAGATTAGTTCTCTATCTTCCTTTGTTTCAAAGTAGAAGGTATAAAACCCTCTTCCACATAAATGAGCAAAGATCCATCCTTTGATTTTGATGGACTAGCTACACTCGATTAATTTCTGGACTAATTTTGGGGAAGGCCACGGTCCAATAAACTACCTAACCAGACATTGCTTGGCAAGGGAGAGAGCTACCTTGCAAGGAAATGTTGGGGTTAAAACAATTTTAGGGATAAATTTTAGGCATTTTGCAAATTTTGAGACAACATAATGTTCACACAGAGGACTGAGGGAAGTTATCAATGACAGAAATGTTGTCGTTGCTAAATCTGAATGGGAGGGGGGGGGGGGGGGGGGGGAGAATGGCCTCTCCTCGGAGAAGACTCTGGAGGGGACATGAATGAAGGAGGAAAAGGTGTCATAGGTCAGTGAGAGTAGAGTTGATCCACTCAGTCGTGCAACAAAAACATACTTCTTATCATCCCTACATATTCTAACTTTTTAAACATCCAAAAATTTATATCTTTAACTATTTTTAATGCGAAAATCATGATATAAACAATTTTATAAATATTTGTAATTATAATTATAATTAAAAAGTATATTAATAACTTATAGTTTTTTCTATGTGGTTCACAGTCCTCAAAGATCGTGACCGCTACATCCACATAATATTTGTACCAAGTAGATCTTCTCAAAATGATCACTTCCTTCCAGCTCTACCACGGGGCCTGACCCCAAGAGTGTCAAGAGAATTGAACCCATGACCTCTCAATATCAGAGGTGCTTTAACAACAAAGACTCGATCAATTGAGCGAATGGTTATATTAATAACTTATAAAAGTTTAACTCGTTATGAGTATATCTGTTTATTTATTTTTTTTTCTCTCCTTTCATAAGAAAAATAACAAATATTGTGATAAGTTTTATGATTATATAATTTTTATTTCTATTATATTTTAATTATATTAAAAATAAAAATTATAAAAAAATTTATTTATTTATTTATTTTTCTAAAAATTGATTGTGAATACCATTCAGTATAAAATATAAAAAATTTCAATATTAATAGACATGACATTGGCATCAAAGTTCACTTACTTATAAGGTGTAGATTAATTAGCTTCAATGAGGTTTAGTCCTCACCAAGTCCCAAGTTCAAATCTCACGGGGAGGGTTTGAGGATGAAAGCCACTTTTTTCAAATCTCATGGGGAAGGGTTGAGGATAGAAGCCATTTTTGGAGGAGTTAAACTATCCAAATGGGTGTCCAAACTCGGTTGAGCTTTAAATAATCCTTATGATAGCATCCCACTAATACATAGATCATTAGGAACACTTCCATCCAATAAACAAATTGACCCCAACCTAAACTCAACCTAATTACAAAAAAAAGAAAAAACAACTTTATGTAATTCATTATAAATTTTCATTACTCACTATCTCACTATAAATATCACAACCACTGCAATGACAAAAACAACACCACAACAAATCTGTTCATCTTAGATCCATCACTCCACTACTCTATTTGTGAATTATTTTTCTATAAAACTTTTATATCTAAATTTCTTATTGATATCCAAAAAAAATATTTAGTTTTCTCTAAATATTTTAAACAAATTCTCTACATAAATAATTTTGAAAATAAATCTTCTTTTAAATTCCAAACTTCCATCCATCCATCATAATGAGATAAACACTATAAATTATTATCTAATTCTACAATCCAACAATACTAACCATAAAACTTTACAAACAAAATCGTCACAACACCAACTATAAACATCTACAAACAAAAGCCATATGAATCATATACATATATGAAAACTTTTCCATGTATTCACATTGATCTTCATCCTTTACTATTATAGATACTATTAAGTTAACCTAAATAAAACATTTAACATTTGTTTTATTTATTATTATTATTATTATCTAATTCTACAATCCAACCATACTAACCATAAAACTTTACAAAAAAAATCCTCACCACACCAACTATAAACATCTACAAACAAAATCATATGAATCATATACATATATGAAAACTTTTCCTTGTATTCACATAGATCTTCATCCTTTACTATTATGGATTCTATTATTAAGTTAACCTAAGTAAAACATTTAACGTTTGTTTTGTTTATTACTATTATTATTAAATGCCCACCTAAAAAAACATGGGTCATACATGATTAGATAAAACAGTTAACCAAATCCTATATATTTGATTAACTATATTATATATATGACAAAAAAAAGTACAGTATCCCTTTTTAAAAAAATATTGATGCATCAAAGATGCATCTTAATTTTTTTGGAAATTAATAAATCTGATTTATTAACTTCCAACTTTTTTATTTTTTAAAGGATGCATCTTGATGCTTCTATTTTTTTTCCAGAAGGGTAGTGTACTTGGCTCATACATTTTTTTTTTTTTTTTGGGCAAATGCTAAACTATTTATATTAAGAAAATGAAAAAGATATGTACAAGAGGTCGAAACCTCTGAGAGCGCGTGAACAGCTCTCTATCAAGTTTTCCAAGCCAAAATTTGTGTTTACAGGCTTTGACACAATGCCTGTACTCACAATTACATTTCCAGTCTACAGATTGAGACATGATGACATGGAATTAACAAAATGCATAAACAGAAACTGACTTGACAAAGCCAAGATGCCTGTTAGGACACACGTCAAGCTTCCCGGACTGAACACAGGTGGCGCACGTATCCAAAAACTAACAGCAAGCTGAGCATAGGTGGCATGCTGAACGCTACCCGGGCGGACACAGTTGACACACGTAACCAAAAGAGCAAGGACGGACTGAGTGCAGGTGGGCATCGTAACAAAACCAAAAAACCAAAAAAACGTTGGAGAAGTACCTTACTCCTTCCCCTCCTCGGCAGCCGCCTGGACCTCATCTTCCTTCTGCTTTGTAGCTTGCTGCTCGGCCTCCCATTCCGCTTCCTCTCGTTCTGGATCAGGCACAAACTCGATTTCCATGCCAACCGGAATGTCCTCCAGTCTAAGAAATCCTGGAGGGAGAATGGGATACAGACGACCTCCGAAGAAGCGCTCTGGCTTCTTGTCATCAACAGGCATCTTCTTGGCTACCGCACTGGTAATTTCCATATCCATAAGGCTACAGATTTCTTGAAGGGCTTCATTCTGCTCCTTTGACTGAAGGCCAGTGCTTTCCTCTTCGAGCTTGCTCGGAGAGGAGGGTAGGTAGGAGCTTTCCTCCTGGCTTCCGCTCTGAGAGGAATTGTCGGAGCTTGGCTCCTGCTCCTCACAAATTCCCTTTCCCTTTCCTTCTTCTCCAACTTCCTCCGAAAAAACCACTGTAATCATTGTAGAGACAATTGGCTTGTTGGTGCGACGGAAGTATTTGAATCTTACCGTCTGCACCGAGTTGCTGATATCCGAGTCGGATTCATCAGAGCCCGGAGAGCTGTGCGAGGCATAAGCCAACGGGGATACCTTCTGTGGGCTATGAACACCTCTGCCACCAGGGTTCCCCCTCTTACCAGGATTCCTACCCCTACTCGGCGAAGCATGACCTCTAAGAGGCATCCTGAACCTATAAAGCTGTAACTGGGTTTTCTTAGCTAGCCTTTCCGTGAAAAATTGTAACAGTGGGGGCCAAATCTCAAACTGCTTGCTGCCTCTGAAGCAATTCTGCTTCCCTGAACAGTAAGTGGGTTTGTCTCTAGGCTTACTCGCACTTACCCTCTTCTCCTCTGCGCACAAACCCCCCTCGTCTTGCAGAGCAGAATCGAAATCCCTGGCCTGTTCAGACAAGCCTGTCAAACTGAACTCTTCGTGCCCCGACATTCTGTTTGCTGGTTTCTTAATTCCTTGGTAACTCGGGCAGGGGAAATGGCATTGAATGCCCTTCAATGCGCGATTAATGGAATTCATTAAGCTCAGGACAAGTTGCCTTCGCGCCGAAGGCTCCTCGTGTTGATCACATGGCCAGCCTCTGTCAACGTGTCACCCGCATCCGGGTATACTTGGCTCATACATTATTAAATATAAAAAAAATATTTATTATGAATGGGTAATTTTTAAAGTGATATATGTATTAAACTAATTTATTATTTATTTGCACTAATGAATATATAAATTTTAGTATTAAACATAGTTATGATGTATTTGATAGGTTTAAAAGTTTTATAATGTTTCATATTGGATAGAGAATAATTACAATGTCACACATTTTTGTTAGTGATAATACTATGCTAATGTTGAAGTGTTTGCATATGGTTGTTGTATTACTTTATTAAGAATAATTCTAGCAACTTTAAATTATATTATTTATTTATAAGAGATTCAAAATATGGAGTTACTAATATATCTTTTAAAATTATTAATTCTTTTTATTTCAGAGTTGGTTGGTAAACCCTAAAATATCCAATTGGTAAAAATTTGAGTTCTGCCCGCATGGACGCCGGAGGGGGCCCTCATCCTCCCCTCCCTCTTGAGATTGATGCCTTCAAACGTCTGGTAGCCTCTTGTGGCAAGATGAAAGCAAACCTGAATCAACAGAAGTTTGTAAAGAAAGCCGAATCCATCCCCTCTGTTGAATTGCCTGCGAAATGCTTGTGCCGGACTACGCTGAACCTAGTAGAACGTGGGCTCATTTGTCAATTTACGGGCCTCTGGCCCTCTACCAAAGCTATTTATGGATGGGTCCATCGAAACTGGAGGCCCCTGGTCTCTGAAGGTATCCGAAATCACCTGATAGGCAGAGGTTATTATGTTTTTGTCTTCGATTTAGCAGAATATCAAGACCTTATTTTCTGAAACGGTCCATATTTCATGGCCCCCCAAGGGCTCTATCTGAATAAATGGAAGATGGACTCTGATCCTTCCCATGATATTCCTTCAGCTGTTCCTATCTGGGTAAGGTTACCCCACCTCCCTCTTCATTGCTGGAAACCAGAATCTATGGAAACCATTGGGAACAAACTAGGAAAATACATTGATAGGGATGAAAGGAGAGAACAATATTCGTGTGCCAGAATATGTGTTGAAGTCGACTTGGAGATAGGGTTGCCCGAGGCGATCAAGCTAATTGTAGTTGACTAGTCTCACATACAGGAACTTGATTATGAACAACTCCCCTTCAAGTTCCAACACTGTCACGGCTATGGCCATTTCGCTCGAAACTACAAGAAGAAAACTGAGGAAGAATCTGAAAAAGAGAAGGGCGAATAGTAGACACAAGCCCGAAAAGAAGGCACATCCAAGTAGACCAACAGAGTGACAAGGAAAGGAGGGAATTCAGAGACCAAAGGATCCTCTTTTGGGAAGAGACTACCTGAAGTTCAAGCCATAGCAAATGCCACCACTTCAACAAATCCTTTTGTTTTTCTAAACCCACCAGAAGATCAAAACCAACCAGAACTTGAAGAGGGAGAGGTGAAGTAGTATATTGAACAGATAGCAAATGCATAAATAAACTGAGGACCTCAGGAAAAAACTGGAGTAGCCACCTTAGAAATCCCTTATGTAGACGCAACCCCACAGGAAACCCATGGCTCTCTAGTAGGCGCCATATCCCCACTCTCTTATGCAGAAATGATCAAAAAGAAAAAGCTAATAGACAACCCTGGTTCTTTTGAAGAAGACTCTTTTGAGCGATCCACCAAAAAGGTAGGAAGGAAGTCTCGTAAGGATATAAGAGAAGAAGAGGTGGAGAGATTAAAGATGCAGGGCAGTCAGTCCACAATCGAAATGTCATTTAGGCAGAAACACAAGGGCTCGACCCACAAAGGGAGGGCCTACTCCTTCCTTCCCTGGTAAATAATGCAGATTGTCTCTTGGAATTGCAGGGATTTGGGGAACCCATTGAAAGCTGAAGCAGTAAAATATCTATCAAGAATGGAGCCCTCAGTTATCCTCCTGCTCCAAGAGACAAAGATAGAAGAGGATGCTCTTCTATCCTTAAGTCGAATCAAGTGGAATAAGAACTCAAGAAAAGCGGTCAGCGCCCGAGGTACTTCATGGGGTTTTGCAACCTTATGGTCAGAGGATATGTTTCAGCTAAAAAGCTCCTTCGCAACCCAACATTGGATATACATAGAACTTCAACATCTTCCAAGTAAGATTTCTTTGGCTCTCTTCAATCTTTGTGTCCCTGTTAATTTCTTGGAAAAGAAGGACTGCTGGAATTCTCTCTTGGACTTCCTAGAAATCTACACTCCCCCAAACATCATACTGGTGGGGGATCTTAACATCACTATAGATCCGAAAGAGAAAAAAGGTGGAGTTTGGGGTAAAGATCCCTTCCATGTCTCGGTGGAGCCTCTGGTTCTTGCTTGGGACCACCTTGACCTCAAACCTAAGAAAGGTCGTTATACCTGGACCAACAATAGAGTTGGTAATGCCAACATTGCTCCTCGTCTAGACCGGTTTCTAGTTCAAAGTTCTTTGATGGAGGGGAAGCATTTAATCGCTTCAAAATTCTACCCAAGATAACATCTGACCATAACCCCATATTGCTGCTGCTGGAAAAGGAGGAAGACTTAGGCCCTATTCCCTCTAGATTTAGTCCTCTTTGGGTAGCAAGAGAGGGCTTTATGGACATAGTGGCTCAAGCTTGGTCGCAACCAGTTGAAGGATCCTCCAACTTTGTGTGGGATAAAGTACACTAAGTATGCCTTAAAAACCTGGGCAAAAAAAACCCCTTTCCACTCCAACGAGCAATAGACAAAAGACTGTGCAGGCTTTAGTCGAGATTCAGCTAGGCATGGAAGAGACTAAAACCACCAAATCTCAGCTGCTCATCGAACAAAATGCCCAGTTCAACTCTTTTCTCTCCTTTCGCCAGGAAGAGGAGTACTGGTGCCTTAATTCTCGTAGCCTCTGGCTGCAAGCTGGAGATAGAAACACATCATTCTTTCACAGACAATGCAGAGCTCGTCTCTTTCGAAATCACATCTCGGAAATATTCACCAGGGAGGGGGAAGTCATCAAAGGACAACCTCTTTTAAAACAAGTTGCCACATCTCATTTTCAATAACTGTTTCAGGAGGATGGTTCTTCTGATGATGATCTAGCTGTTGAATTTTTGTCAAACATCCCTTCACTTGTCATTGCAGAATTAAACGCTGGGTTATTGAAGCCTTCTAATGAAAAAGAGATAGTGGAAGTCATATGGTCAATGGAGTCGGATAAAACCCTTGGGCCGGATGGCTTCACCATCCATTTTCATAGAGCTTGCTGGAATGTAATAAAAATCGATCTCCTCTGAATGATAAATGCCTTCCAAAAGAAAGCCAAAGTGGGAGGGTGCACCAAGTCCACCTTCCTTGCTTTAATCCTAAAAGAAGTTAACCCAAATACTTTCGACAGGTTCTAACCTATCTCACTCTGCAATGCCTCATACAAGATTCTCACAAACTCTTAGCCAATAGACTCAAGCCTCTGTTAGGTAATATGATCTCCCCTCTTCAGGGCAGTTTTGTCAAAGGAAGGCACCTCATAGACAATGTGATCCAAGTGTAAGAATCCCTCCACTCTAGCCACATTCAGAAGGAAAAAGGCATGCTCATCAAGTTGGATATGTCAAATGCTTTTAACTGGGTTAAACTCTCATTCCTCTATAAAATCCTTCTCTCTTTTGGTTTTAGTGCTGAGTTTGTCAACTTGATAAATGCCTGCACATATAGACCTTGGACAGTGCCCCTGGTCAATAGAAGACCTATTGATTTCTTCCAAGCTACAAGAGGGCTCCACCAACGGTGCCCATTGTCACCCTTTCTTTATATCTTGTTGGCAGAATCCCTAAGTAGAAAGCTAAGAGTTTAAAGGGAAGTAGGATCTATCCCAAGGATTAAGGCAGCAAGAGGTGTGGATCCTATAAATCATGCCCTCTTTGCGGATGACTCTCTCCTCTTGGGAGGGGCCTCGATTAAGATAGCAAGGGCTTGCAATGAAATTCTTCAACACTTCTGCTTAATTACAGGAGCCTTGATCAACAAAAGAAAAAGTGTTGTCTACGGTTGGAATGTAGATCATCCAACTATCCTTCGAATAGCTTGCTCCTTGGGATTCCCTGGGTTTGACAAATGGGAAAAGATCAAATACCTAGGCCTTCCCTTAACCTTGGGACCAAGCCCTCCCTCCCTCTGGATCGAAGTAATTAGCAAAATAAAAGAAAAAATAACATATTGGGAGGCCAATGGCTAACAAAGGCTAGGAAGCTGGTTTTGATAAAGGTAGTCCTCTCCGCCCTCCCCATCTTCCAGTCTTCCCTCCTGCTAGCACCCAAGTTTATCATGGAATAGATCTCCAAGCTCCTTCGGGATTTTATATGGAATGAGGGTAAGGGCAACCAGAGCAAGTTACATCTGGTAAGATGGGATATCCTTAAAAGACCACTCCAGGAAGGTGGGTTACAAATTCGGGATCCAGGCTTGGCAAATTTGGCTCTTGGTGGAAAAATCATATGGCAGTTGTATGCAGACAAAAAACATCTTGTCAGCAAGATCCTCTGGATGAAATACCTAAAGGGAGGCTCCTTGAGAAACCTTACAACAACATCTACTCCAACATGAACAACAATTTGGAATTTAAGCAGAAGATACATCAATCACTTACAACAACATTTATACAGAATCCCAGGCAACGGTCTGAGAACCTTACTGTGGGAGGATACTTTTCAAGGGAATGCCCCTTTGGCCTCCCTAAATTCCTGCAACGAGTTAAAGATCTGGCTAGTGAACAAAGGTCTCCCCCAGCTTGCAGACATTTTCTCTTGGGACAACAAAGGGAATTGGGTATGATGGACTTTTCCAAGGGTCCCAGAACCTCTTCACGCTCAAAAAAACTTGTTGTATACATCTCTCTCTAGCCTCGCCCCTGTCCACCGCTCATCCAAGGACAAATGGGGGTGGGGAAGAACAAGAATTTACACAACAGCTCAAGGTTTCTTCTCTTTACAATCTACTCATGCCCCTTCACTGACACTGAAGCTCTGGAAATCAGTTTGGTCCCCCTTTAGCCTACCAAAGGTGAATTTCTTCACATGGTTACTCATGCATCATGCATAGAAAGGCACTAACAGGTGAAAATTTGAACAAAAGAGGGTTCCACGACCCCTTTAGATGCTGCTTATGCAACTCTACTGCTGAAACCTCTGATCATTTACTGGTTGACTACGATTTCACACAAGTAGTCTGGAATTTGGTCCTTCATGGTCTTATTGCTCCCTCCCCCTCCCAGAAATATGTTGTTTCTCTTTACATCTCCTGGACAGACCAAAATCCTGAGAAAAAAGCTAAAAATGCAGTTTAGAACAACATTTGGCAAGCTATTCCAAAATGGCTTTGGTGGAAAGTGTGGTTGGCTAGAAACGACTGCATTTTCAACAACATGCTTCTGAATTTAGTGGTAATGGCGGTCAAAGTGAAAGCCCTCTTGCTGGAAATTGCAGGTAAATCAGCTCCTGCCACCTCTTTACCTTCAGAAGCTTTTGCGTGGCTGGGATCTTACTCGACAGGAGAGAGGAATGAGTTAGTCAACAAACCGTTGAATGCTCCTTCTTGGCGCTTGCGACTCATTGAAGGTGACTTTCAGACGTGGTGGCAGGGGACCTCAAAAGCCATGATCTTCTTTGATGGAGCATCTAAGGGGAACCTAGGAATTGTAGGTGCAGGGGGTTTGATTCTTTCCCTGGATAGATCGAGTGGAACCGTCTTCAGTTGGGGCCTAGGCACTAGCTTGAACAATTAAGCAGAGAGTTACAGTCTCTTAAAAGCTTGTCAGATTGCGAAGGATATAGGTTATAAAATAATTCAAATTTTTGGAGACTCAGAGCTTCTGATTAAACTTTTAAACTCCAAAGATCATTTTTGTAATCTTGCATTAAAAAAAACTCTGCAATGAATCCGAAACACTTTGAAAGATTTTGACAGAGTTAACTCTTACCACATTCTGCGGGCTTTAAACAAGCAAGCAGACTCTTTGGCAAATAAAGGTTGTTTGATGCCTCAAGGAAACCTTAGTCTCAATGGAGGGCCCTGCTCACTTCATCCTCTGCCTTAACCAAGCTACAATAGGTAGATCTGCATTCATTGGCCTCAACACTCAGATTGAGAATTGTACTCAAAATTTTGAGATAAAACCCAGTTATAGAGGAGATCTTCATTTCAGGGCTCTCTGGAGAGATGTCAAGCTTCTAGCCATCTACGCTGTGAAAACCTGCAGCCACCAACCTCTCTCCCCCTCTAGCAACTATTTTCGCCTCTTTACCTCCCCCCATCAGCACCTCTCCTCCATGTCAGTCAGACTCAGGAACACCAAGCAGCAAGCAGAAGGAATAGCAAGCAACCACAACCAATAGAAGGAACAACAAGCAGAAGAAACAACACAACAATAGAAGGAAAAACAAGCAGAAGGAACAACACAACAACAGAAGGAACAACAAGAAGAAGGAAGAACACAACAACATAAGGAACAACTGCAGCCAACAGAAGAAACAACAAGCATAAGGAACAACACAGCAAAAGAAGGAACAGTAAGCAGAAGGAACAACACAACAACAGAAGGAACATCAAGTAGAAGGAACAATCGCAGCCAACAGAAGGAACAAAAAGCAGAAGCAACAACACAACAACAGAAGGAACAACCAACAAAGGGAACAACAAGCAAAAGGAACAACACAACAACAATAGCAACAACAAGTAGCCCAAGGGGAAAAAGAAGGAAGAAAACCAAATGGAATTCAGGACAAGAAGAATTAGCCCTCTTAGGAGTAGTCAGTCTACAAACCATGAAAATATATTAGAGAATCAATGTTATATAAATTTGCTTTATTAGTAGGATAATATGTTAGATAGTATTCAAGAATAGCTACAGAAATCTTTGAATTTTTGAATATAAGCACAAGAGAAGGGACTACGTTCCCAACACATTCTCATGGCTCAGTTTCCACTTATGCTATAGTTGATTGTAATAGGAGCTTGCTCCATCACAACTTTTGGTAATATATCCACTATTTGATCTTGTTAAAAAAAAATGGGGTTATCTTAGATTTTAAAAGAAATGTAAAATTAAAATTTGTTTGAAGAATTTAGATTTCATCCAATAATAAAGTAAAATATTTAGTGTTGTAAAAGACTTCATCTTTAAAGAGGGATGTGATTAATTATAGTGATAGGAGACTCAAATCTAGCTTCGAGTTTAGGACTCTAACAAGGATGAAATTAATTATCATTGGTAAAGATTACCTTTGTTATTTTACATGGAGTTCCAAAAACAAATATATATCTTGCGGTGGTTATGGTTGGCATTATCAAGAGAATGTTTCACAAGGAGGCTAAGAATTTAGAATGTTTGGAGATATATGTGTTAGCATGAAATAATGACGTGGCATATATTTTTGGAATTCCATCATCACAATTATAACCTTGTAAACTGTCTTAGAGGGTTAAGATGCAACCTAAGTTTAATTTTACCATTTGCTAACGAACATTAGGAACACAATTTCACTACAACACTAATGCAATATATTTTAGTCCTAGACAAATACATCATTCTTTAATATAGAATGTAAAGCCTTTGATGCATACATACACCCTTTTACAACAAATATTTTGGTTTCAACAATTGCATAACCCATTGAGCAAAACAATAATGTACAACAATGAAAAATGACTTAGCCATGGTGTTCAGGAAGATCTTGACCACCCATTGGACCAAAAAATACTTTTATCAACCAATGAGTTATGTTGACACGTGATTTAGATGCAAGTAATATTAGTTAAGAAAGCACTATGAAAGGTCACCAAATTACCTATCACAAAAATAAAATTCTAGGTACACAAGCCTTCTTAAATCCTAAATAGGGAGCAAAAAGAAAGCATGATCGCCGATCGACACATGAGGAGACTCCAAAAATATACAAAAATTGCATTAGAGACCCACACCAAGAGGCAAAGTAAAAGGATGACACACCCCAAGTCCATCCACTGGAAGTAGGTCGCAAAACTCAACAAGGGGCCACGATAGAGACCTTGCAGAGAAAAAAGAGGCGATGACCGCTGGAAGAGGTTAGGA
This sequence comes from Pinus taeda, assembly GCA_000404065.3. Lineage (NCBI taxonomy): Eukaryota > Viridiplantae > Streptophyta > Pinopsida > Pinales > Pinaceae > Pinus > Pinus taeda. The sequence goes on along the minus strand of APFE030430164.1, from coordinate 167,943 downwards.
CATAGATGAGACCATGTGGCATGTGCACAAGGATCATGTAATATTCCCAGGGAAATTTTACATTAAATAACAAAGCATACATAGACAAAAAGCCACAAAAATTAAACTCATGATTCAAACCATGTATATGCACCAAAAAATGAATTGCTGAGCCATTTTATTATAATATGAAGAGGGTACAATGAGGTGATCGAAAGAGTCCATCTAGGCTTGCTCAAGGCAAGCTAGCTAATCCCAAATGAACAATAAGAAGTCCTCCTCGAATATGTCGCTGCTATATCTCATGGCTCTACGCTGAACTACCCAGAAATACGTTGTTGGGTGTGAAGATATATTGGTAGGGCCTCCTCTGGTGCTCAGAAAATTCCTCGAAATTGACCCTGACCTCTCCACCAAATACCTGAATAACCCACGAAGGAATTGGGCTATGGTTGACCTTTGAATTTCAACCCTCTTTTCCCTCTATGGCTCTACTATTGGGAAATTCAACCCACTTGTCAATCCTACTGCAAATGGCCTAAAAAATAGTTGCAATCTCCCAACAAATGCTCTCCTAGGCTCCTACTCAAATCTTAGGCCCAAACTACCTTCACTCCTCAACTCCTAAGTGTGCCTCCTCCAAGCTCTTGTAGTCCCTGTGCTGCTACTAGTGAATCCTCCCCACAAACTCACACTCCCATTGCTGGAACAATCTGAAAAGAATGGAACTCCATCCTTAGGCTGGCACTCAAAGTCCACCGAAGCAAGGGTTGAGATTTCCACTCCGAAACACTCATGTGTTAAACATCACTTCCAAACTTGGCTTAAGCTCAAGCGTGCTATGTCAAAGACAATATTTCTGAATAGATGAATGAATGACCCAAAATAGTGCTTTCCCTTCATTTTTGTCAAAATGCCTCCAACATACTCATGTGGGCCCACCTTGATTTCCTCCCACCGAATTTCCCTCCAAGGCATGCATATTCTCCATGTGGGCCACAATTCTCCATGTGTTCCCCCCATGCTCCACTAGAGGCTTGATATTCTCTTCCACCTCTAATGTTTAGGGCTTGATTTTAATAAAAAATCGTTGTGGGGCATCTAAACCCAGATTTCCTAAGTGAAAACATGAATGAAGACAAAATTTATGAAAAATGATATTTCACTTAGCAATAATGCTAAGTGGGAATATCACAGTCCTCCCCACCAAGACGTTGCTTGTCCTCAAGCGACTGTAATGAAGGATGCTGAAGTATTTTCTCCCCTTCCAAAGTGGCATCCACATTTGGTAGTCTCCTCCATCTGATCAGGAACTCCTTAATTTCCTTGTTCCTGAAACGCCTCTCCCGAGTGTCTAGAATAGGCTTTGGCTCCAAAACTAAGCACCCTTATCATCCATAGGGGGTATCTCTGTAGCTGCTGTCACCTGCTGTCCCAATTCCTTTTTCAGGCAAGACACATGAAAAATGTTGTGCACTCGACTACTTGGGGGTATCTCCAACTCATATGCCACCTCCCTACTCTACAAGTGACTCGGTATGGCCCATAAAAACTAGGCTTGAGCTTCTTGGCCCCCTTCTACTTGAACGATGACTGCATGTATGGATGAATCCTCAAGAAGACCAAATCCCCTACCTCAAACTATCTCTCAACTCTGCGCCTATTAGCATAAAATTTTTGTTGGTTCTGGGATGCCTGCATGTTTTCCTTGAGAGCCTACAAAATGTCATGGCTCTCCTGTATCCAATCCTTGGCCTTAGGGCCATTGCTATCTCCAAACATCACATCACCAAAAGACAATGCATTGTAACAGTATAGAGCTCAGAATGGAGACATACCTATGGACATGTGGTACACGATGTTGTAGTAGTACTCTCCTAAATGTAACCACCATATCCATGATCATTAATGGCCCGTCACACAGTTACACAAGTAACCCTCTACCATTTGTTAACTATCTCCATCTTCCCATCTGTCTAAGGGTGATAACTAGTGCTCAGAGTGAGCTCAATGCCCACTAGTTGGAATAAATCCTGCCAAAATCGCCACATGAACCTGTTGTCCTAGACACTAACAATGTTCTTCAGAAGACCATGTAGCCAAAACACCTCCCTAAAAAACAATTCGGCCACCTGTGAGGCCGAGTACCGGGATGAGATGGCAAAGAAATGTGCAAACTTCGTTAACTGATGAACCACCACATAAATGCAGTATTTTCCCTGTACTATGGGCAACTCGATAATGAAGTCCATTAACACTGTAATATCCCTAACCTGGAATATTCCTTAAACCCCAGCAAAGTCCCAACCAGAAAAATGTACATGTGGTATAGTAGATGAGAAAATCACAGAGATATAATAACAGTAGTGCAACAACAATAGTGTATATATGAAATATAAACAGATACTCAAGAAATGCAGTGAAAAATACTAAGCCACTTTATTATACTGAGTAGAAAAATGAGTACAGTAGGTGATCAGGAAGATGATACCTCAACTTGCACAAGGCAAGTGAAGAAATACACTCAAAATAGCAAAGGAATGGCTTCTCTCTGAACTGCGTCCCAGCTGCTAGAAAACTGTCGTGCTACTGTTGCTGCTGAAAATCAAATGAGGGTTTGGGGCTGTTCCCTCCTCAAAAAAGGCTAAAACTCTGGAATCAGACTCTACTAAAGAAACCCAGAAAACCCAGAAAGATTTTCTAAAATGGCCGACCTCCGAAATTCACCCTCAATGCTCTGCGCTGCCACTGAAGAAACCCCTCTAGAACTTTGCCTAAAACTCTACCAAAAATCCTCCAATATGAAAGGGTTGGTCCCCTGCTCAATCACCTAGCATAAATCCTCCTGCAAAACCCCAATCGAAAACTCCTGACAGAAAGAACTGCATCATCCCTCTCAGTGCTGCGTAGTCATCCCAAGATGCTCAATCCTCCTGCCCAAAATGCTACTGAAACCACTGCAAAAATACTGATGGAAATACCTTGCATGAGCAGGCACTCAAAGTCCCCCGAGTTATGGGTGAGATCTCCTAACGGAGACACTCGATGCTCTAAGTCAAAATGACTAGCTCACAATGCACATAATCGAATGACCAAAATGAGGGGGATTCTTTCTCTTTTATAGCCTTTTCCTTTCTCAATCCCAAGGCTCACCTCTTCCAACATAATTCCTCTCTTGCCACATGTTTCTTTCCTTCTGTGCAGTCCCTCCAAGTGTCTGTGTGGGCTCCATCTTTGCGTCCCCCCTTTGGCTCCCTTGGCTCCCCTTTAAGTCACAACGTTGTGCTACTAGGAAGTGACTTTTATTCTAAAAGTGAGTTATGTCCCCCTTTCTCACCTTTTTATTTATAAATAACTATAGAAGGAAAAAATTGAGCAAAATTGAATATTCCAATTAGCCATGGATAATTATGAATATTACAGTCTTCCTTGGTAAAATGTTGCTTGCCCTCACAAGCAATTGAAGTGATGGATGCTGCAAGATTTTCTCACTCTCCCAAGTGGCATCCTCATCCGGCGAATTCTTCCACCTCACCAAGAATTCTCGGACCGTCCTGCTTCGCAGCTACCTCTCCCTGGTATCAATAATAGCCTCTCGTTGCAACACAAAATGCCCCTCATTATCCATGGGTGGTAGCTCATCTGTCACTGTCACCTGCTGCCCTAATGCCTTCTTCAGGCATGATACATGAAAAACATTATGAATCTTGCTGCCTTGGGGCAGCTCCAACTCATATGCAACCTGTCCAATCTTGTGTATCACCCTGTATGGCCCACAAAAGTGGGGCTTGAGCTTCTCGGCCTCTTTCTGCTTCAGTGACAGCTATCGGTATGGCTGTAATCGTAGGTAGACCATGTCCCCTACCTCAAATGTCTCTCCACCCGACCCCTGTCGGCATACAGCTTCTGCTGGTTCTGCGTTGTAGCCATGTTATCCTTGAGAGCTCAGAGGATATCCTGACTCTCTTGGATCCAAATCTTGGCTCTAGGAGCCTTGCTATCACCAAACATCACGTCAACAAAAGATAAAGGATGATATACATATAAGGCAAAGAATGGTGACATACCAATGGACATGTGATGTGTAGTGTTGTAGCAGTGTTCTCCCAGATGCAACCACTTCAACCATGCTCGCTGCTGCCCACTGACATAGTTACACAAGTAGCCCTCAAGCCACTTGTTAACTATCTCTGTCTGCTCATCCGTCTGTGGGTGATAACTGGTACTTGGTGTCAACTCCGTCCCCACCATCCAGAAAAGCTCCTACTAAAACCTGCCCATGAAACGACTGTCCCTGTCACTGACGATGGTCTTAGGAAGACCATGTAGCCTGAAGATCTCTCTGAAGAACAGATCAGCCACCTGTGCTGCTGTATAGTGTGCGGATATGGCCAAAAAAATGTGCGTACTTTGTCAGTCGATCAATGATGACAAAGATACAATCCTTGCCCTATACCATGGGCAACCCTGTGATGAAATTCATCGAAATTCTCTCCCATTTCCCCTCCGGAATGGGAAGCAGCTGCAATAATCTCGCAGGATGGCTCCTCTCTCCCTTGTTCCTCTGGCAAACATCACACTCTCGGATATGCTGGAGTACGTCCTCGTTGAGGCCCTTCCATGAGAACCTCTCTCTAATGGCCTTGTAGGTTTCGGTAAACCCCTGATGGCCTACCAATAGTGAATCATGTGATGCCTGTAGCATCTTCTTCTTGAGCTGAGACCCCTCAGTCAAGAAGATCTGGTCCCTGTAATAGATGATCTCATCGACCACCCTGTACCTGTCATCTGTGACCTACCCATCCAGAACCTCACATGCAAACCTGTCTTTGGAGTACTCTACTAAGAGTCGAGCCCTCCAGTCTGTATCCAAGCTCATGAGAGACAATGTGGTTGGTCTACGTGAAAGGGCATCTGCTACCACGTTGTTCTTACCCTTGACATACTCAATGTCAAAG
>APFE030430164.1:138869-162558 GCA_000404065.3 Pinus taeda | reverse complement strand
TGCCACCGATATGTTCAAGAGAAGTTGACCTCTGCAAAATATCAACCTCCCTCTGATAACTCATATAATCCTGATTCACAAAAACATTATCTTCCTCTGTCTCACATCGATGATGTGGGAAACACTATGGCTCACCTTCGGTCAAGGTCACTTCCTGTCGACTTTAGCTCATTATCCAGGAAGCTGATCTAGAGACTCCCTTCTGGTGCCTTGGAGCCTGCATGCCTCAATGGCAGGTTCTTCGCATTCAACGCGAGGTTTTCATCATTGGCCTCCGATCGAATGATTCTACTGGTGTTTTACGTCGGCTCATTGATTCACACGTCGTAGATTGTACCTGTAGTACCTTGAGGGCCATTGTCATTATTGGTGGTACCTCTCGCATCTGTTAACAAATTTCACCATTGGCTGGTAATCAGATGATGTTCCTGCATGTTCGACGTCAGCTCCTATATTCGCATGCTTGAGCTTGTACTTTTCTCGGATCGAGATGGAGCGCAAGACCCTGGATTTTGTCTGTTGGGATCGAGGCTGTGATTTTGTGGATTATTATGATTGTTACATGACTCATTCACTGGATGGCTGTGACCATGCCTGAGTCTATTTATCGATTCTCACTGGATGGTTGCGCCCATACCTTAGATCTGGATTATTATGTACTCTGCTATGGATGGTTGCGCCCATACCACATATATCATGTATTTGAGATATCATTTGTACTTCTCCATGTAGGTTTTCCGACAGCAGTGTTTTCGGTTGGACATGTTCTCGTAAAGCATTTCACCCCTCTCTCTCTCTCGGGCCTCATGCTTTAGGGGGCATCTATTACACAACAATTTGTCACCGTCCCTGCTACCCCTCTCCCGCATCTTGGAGGACTCATTCTGAGCCTATGAGAAGTGACAGGGCCTAAAAAAACTTGCATTGCATTCCTCTGAACATGAGCTTTGTTTGCCTTGAAGACATCTCCTGCTAAAAAACACTAAAAATAGCTCTTTTTCCATTGGCACGGTCCCATAGTTCATCCCTCGCGCCAAGGGGGAAAATCCTCCAAAGAGGGTGTGCTAGTTGGCGCTCTGTCATAGAGTCGCACCTGTGCCAGCCATATTAAGAGGTGCTTTTTAACAAATAAACGGTGGAAGTTTCATCCTAACAAATTCTTGGACTGCTATCTATCTTGAGTTGGGTGGTTTGGCTACATATTTCCATAGAGAGGAAGTGGTTTGCCACCTCTCATGGAAGCTTCCTTGATGATATGGCCAATCCCATGATTATTGGTTATGATCCCGACTCCCCTTCCTCCATTTATAAAAGCTTGCCTAGTTTTTTGAGTTCCAAAGTTTCATAATTCCCAAATTCCCAAGAGCTTCATGCTGCAAGAGCCTTCTTGATTCCCTTAAGGCCAAATCCAAGAAAGGAGACTATTGTCCAAGATCCAAAGAGAGAGGCTTGTCCCTGTTCCCGACAGGCTTTGTGAGACATGTTGTGCTGACTACCTGCCAAAGGAGAATCTAGCGTCAGAACATTGGTTGTACTCCCCTTTGATTGATAATTAATGAAAGACTATTGGTTATGGTTCCACTCTTGTTATTATTTATGATGATGATGAGTTATGCTTTTTCTCACTGACATATAGTTGCATATACTGGATTTTATGCTTGTGTTTGTATTGCTTCTTGTATGTGCAGGTGTCCATTCATGAATATCGTGAGGATTGTGATCTACCGGAGTAGAGGAATGAGAGCACCACCTCTCCTACAAACAATAGCGTTGAAATCCAGGTAGGCCTTCATCGCTGGTCTGTTAATTTGCAATTAGGAACTTGCGCTATAGTGTTTGATGATTGTTGCTAGACCTGGTCTGTGCTAGTAGGGATCGCTTCTGTCCGCAGAGGGGATTTACCTCCTCAACAATCTATGAAAAATAAAAAATATACAGAAACAAGAAATGTAATTAAGAAGCTTTTCATTATACAAAAAGGAAAACACTCAGACAGTGAATCTAACATATGAAGTTTGAATTGTATAACTAAATTATGTTTCACTTGCTATTTTATTAAATAATTAGGGGAAAATAAATGATGTATGGACTATAAACTAATGACAAAAGGAGGTTCCACAATCCATACACCTAGCTGATTACGTCTTTAGTAGTAGCACTTAATTGTTTTCCTTAATCACTTCTTTCCAATAATTTATATATGCTACACCATATTTATATGCAAGATTATCATGCTCATATATCAGAAAATCTTGGTGCTTAACTGCATTATCTATTAATTTAGGTCTCTCTGGCACCACTTTCCATTCAATTTCTTGAAAATTAGATAGAAATGTTATCCCCATGACCAAGCCATCACACTCAACGTTTATACAACTTAATATTTGACGACATTGTCAAATCATTTGAAATAATAAAGGATGTTATATAGTGGAGTTAATATTTAATGATGATATACATGTTATATAGTTCAAATGAAAAATAAACAAAAAAATGAGTTGAACTACATGAAAATGTACCTTGTAAGAATTGTTATTTCTTTTCATTGTTGATTTGAAGCAAATTTTTCCATCCTCTTCAGCTCCTCAAAGACATATTTCTTCATCAAGTAATCCTCCTCAACCTCCTTCGTAGTATTCCTAACCTTCATTTCTTGCAATACTCTTTTATAGTCTCATGGGAATACTTTCAGAAACTTGGGTGGAAAGCCTCAAAATCAGCAAGGACTTCTCTTGCCAATTGATTGTTAGAGTGATGTCGGTGATATTATATCATCATATTCAATGGAATGAAAACCTATTCCTCTTCAACATTTTCAAGTTCTACCAACTCGAGATTGCATCTTGAATCAAATTTTCCATCAACATTAAGAATATAGGCAATACCTCCACTCATTCCGGCTGCAAAATTCCTCCTAGCTTTTCCCAAGATGACCATTGTTCCACCAATCATGTATTCACATCCATGATCTCCTACTTCACCAACAACTTCTTTGGCACATGAATTCCTCACAAAAACCTCTCTGTTGCCATACCATTGAAGTACGCTTCTCCACTTGTTGCCCCATATAGGGAAACATTCCCAATGATAATGTTTTCTTTAGGATCAAACTGACTTCTTCTATGAGGTTAAACCACGATCTTTCCTCGTGATAAAACCTTGACAACATAATAATTGTAGTCTCCTTCCAGATCTAGGATAAGACTTGAACAAAGGAATTCCCCAAGGTTCATGGAGAAATTTGAATTCCATCATTGCCAAATTGTAACATGAACACTGTTGGCTTGATGGGGCTTGACCTAGGTTCAGAAGAGTTTTAGACAAACAAATCCAGCACTACCATCCCTTTCCGCAACAATCGACGGAGCGTGGGCTGAAGTCTCACCCGTGGTAGTAGGGGAGGGCACTGGAACCAGGTTTCCGCAGCCTAGGGATGTCTTAATGACAACTTGGAAGGTTTGCTAACCGACCAGTGCACTCATGCTGCTCTGCGTAGCTGTCCATTCTTCATGTAGATCCATGACGGGGTGCTTCCTAGATTCTTATTATTATTGCAATTATTACAGATCCGATCTCATTCTTGTAGTCTTAATCAATCATTCAATTGTTGTAACCAACCATAACTCTTAAAGAATGCATAAAATCACAACATAAGAAAAATCATTCAGATTTGCTACCAGATGCAGGATATAAAACAGATACACGATATTTCAGAGATAACTTCTCTTTGTTAATGTCTTTATTCCATTACAATCCACTTCTTGCCCTGCGCACTCAGCTGCAGGGGTCCACGCACTCAGCTGCAGACTCTATCCAGCCTCTGTACACATAGTTGCGGAGCCTCTATCTCCTACTACTACACAAGACTCGGATTTACAAACCCAAAGCGAGTATTGCCATCAAAAACCCATAATACATCAAATCTTTTCGAAAAGCTACCTTCTACCTTTAGAGCCTTGCTCTATTTATACATTCCCATGGTCCGCAGACCATGAGCAGGCTGACTCACTTTCTATTATTTTACATTATTTTTGGGCGGACAACCCTTTGACTCAACCTATTATAGTTCGCACTCCGTGCACTTTGCAGAGCTTTTACAATATCATTGCCCTAAATTATGGGCTTTAAGCCCCAAAACTGTTACGCGGGGCCTCCGCTACCCAACAGGCCCCCAACACAATCATCATGACTCATACCGAGTCACTCGTCAGTGCGGCAATATGCCCTGCCAAAGCTTCGAGGTTCGCCATCCCTGTGAATGACACACTATGTTCTACTACTCCCTCCTTGGCTCTTATAACACTTCTTCAAGCACCTGTTCCATTGCCTCTACTAATTCGCGCAACCATTGATGCTCATTCTACTATGCTCGGTTAACACATAGCACCCCCTCATAGGATTTTAGCTCAAGCTGGGGTGCCGCATGCGGAAACTCTTCGTTCCCAAGCAGCAATTGTCCAATTTCCGGTCCACTATACGCACTATTTGCTACAACTTGTGTTACATTTTTGCAAGAAAGATGTTGTTGTCCGTGAGATCCCAATCTTCATGGTGCATCAAAGATGAACTGTTAACTGCAATTCTATCATTTGTCTCATGATTCACCATCTTTCCCTTATCTTTCATGGGCCACCTGCCAGCCCATGGTTTAGGCAGTGACATTTGGACCAGTTCTTCTTCGCGTTTGAGAATTTCCGGTACATACCCTACTGTCGGTGCTGAACTCGGTGTGGTGTATGTGGCCGTCAACATCACACTATCCAAAAATTCTTGTATCTCCATTGGCCATATTAAAACCCTCGGTCTTGCTCCTTGAGCATCGATGATCAACAATTCCATACTGATTGGAAGGCACAATAGCTTACTTCTCTCGATACCATAGATCGTTTGGTGGATGCCCCCTTGTGATTTATAGGTGTGTTGAAATTTAAATTCAACCGTTCCCTCCTTTTCTGGCGCAATAACATTAAATCTACGGTAGATCGTTTCGAATCTAGCTCATACTTCATATCTTAATTGTCCGCCACCCACTCATTTTCACCGTAACTTAGACATCTTGTCATGAATAGTGAGAACAACAGTCACTTCCGTGCTTGTCCACGTAGTAGCGCAACCCCTTCTACGTAACCGTGACCCTTGTGACATACCGATTCTATGCACACCCTTGTTATCGCGCAACTCCCTCACAGACTGCTTTATCGTCTCGTGCTCTCTTTCAACTGTCTGGAGCAGTGAGACTGTACTTTAGTCAGTTAGTTAGGCAGTCGGTCAGGCAGTCGGTCCACCTGTGTAGAGCTTCAAGCAACTGCCATTTACTCTTCCTGGAAAGGGCTCTCCATTAAGCTTGCTGAGCTAGACTGTGCCTCCATCTATGAATTCCTTGACTACATATGGTCCCAACCAATGCATCCAGAGGTTTCCAGGGAATTTCTTAAACTTGTTGTCATACAAAAATACTAAATCGTTTTCTTTGAACGTGCACAACTTGATATGGCGATCATGGCAAGCTTTTTCACGCTGCTTCTGTACCTGCTAATGGAATCCCGCTAGAACCTGTTCCTCCTCTAGTTCTTCTAGTTGAACGAGCCTTTCTTCCAATGCTCCCTAGTCTGACATTCCTGTCATCGCTACTATTTTCAAACTGGGTACAATATATTCCATTGGCATGATGGCTTCCATGCTGTCGACTAACCGGAAAGGTGTCTGACCCGTCAATTTCTTGCATGTGGTTCGGTATGCCCATAGCACAACAGGTATGTGCAAATCCCAATCGTTTCGCTGTGCATTATAGACCTTGGTTAACGTAGTCTCTAAAATCTTTTTGAAAGCTTCGACTGTCCCATTCGCTTATGGATAATACAGTGTACTTTGTTGATGATATACTTGGAATTCCTTAGTGAGTGCGCTGATAGTTTCATTTAGGAAGTGTGTTCCACGGTTTCCTATTAGAATTTTCAGGCATCCAAACCATGTCAACACATTCTCGAACAAAAATTTCATAGCTGTAGTGGTCGTGCAGTCCTTAACCGGTTGCGCTTCCACCCAGTGAGTCAATTATTCTGTCACGATGATGACATAACATGAACGTGTCTTTCCTTGAGGTGTAATAGACCCCACAAATTCAATCACCCATTTTTCAAATGGTTGCAGTGTCATCTGTTGATTGAGTGACATTTTGCCCCTCCACGATGGTTTCCCAGTTCGTTGACACACGTCGCAGGCCCTATAGTATGCTTTTGAATCTTGATGTAGAGTTGGCCACCATAGTCCGGCACGAAGAATCTTTTGTGTTGTTTCCCATCCTGCATAATGTCCTCATGCAACCCCTCCATGTGCTTCTGCAAGGATCTATCCTCTTTCAAATTTAGGTACATATCTGTGTAATATTTCATTGGTTCCCATTTTGTAAAGGTGCCCTGCAATAACAGTAAATTCCACCGCGCGTATCACCAATTATTTCTTCTGTTGAACTGAATATCCCTGTGGCATGGTCCCTCTAGTTAAGAAGTAGATTATATCCTCGAAGTGACCATCTGCGACACATACTGCATAGAGCTGTGCATCAGGTAGTCCTTCTTCTAAATTTGTTGGCTCTTCACCGTTCTCAATTCGGGACAGGTGATCTGGGCTTGCATTTAAGCATCCTGGCTTCACAATGACTTCGAAATCATACTCTTGAAACAATATCAACCATCTACAAATGCACCCCCTCAACATAGGCTTATTCACTAAGTATTTCAACGTGGAATGATCAATATACATCTTAAAGTGCCCACCGAGTAGATAGTGGCAGTATTTCTGGAGTGCGTATACCATCACCAAACCCTCACACTCAGTAGTGGAGTAGTTCCTTTCAGCTTTGGACAATCATCGACTCATGAAAGCGATCAGGTGATCAATTTCTTCTGCTCCTCCCTGCATTAGTAAAGTGCCTAGCGTGATGCACGATGCATCAACATGGACATGAAATTCCATGTCCCATTTTGGGAAAACCAAAATGGCGGTGGATGCCATTTTTTCCTTGAGAATCTCCAAACTTTTCTTACAATCATCATTCCAGGAATATGTAGCATCTTTTTTTAACAGATGTTCCATTGGCGCCATGATTTGTGCATAGCCCTTAATAAACTTGCGATAATAGCCAGTTTTCCCCAACGTGGTGCGGAGTTGTTTGACACTGCATGGTGCTTACAGATTGAGTATGACAACAATATTTGTAGGGTCCACCATCAAGCCTTGCCTGTAGACCACATGGCCGAGCAGGTTGCCGAAGGGGATGAGGAAGGTACACTTCTTAAGATTCAGTGCAATTTGGTGTTGTCAGTATGTATCCAACATCAATCGTAAGCTTGCTATATGTTTCTTGACCAGCCCAAATACAATCCAATCGTCAAAGTAAACTTCCAAAAACTTGTGGATGAATTCCTTGAACGTGGCCACTGTTACATGTGAAAATATTGCTGGGGAATTATTTAACCCAAAGGGCATAACCGTGTACTAAAAACATTGCCATTCGGTTGCAAAGGTGGCCTTGCTTCTATCTTCCGACACCATCTTGATCTAATGGTACCCTGAAAACCCATCCATAAATGAGTACGCTTCCTGTCCACCAACATTCTCCAGGACCTCGTCTGTAAATGGTGTTGGGAATGGGTCATGAACATAGGCATCATTCAATTTTTGGAGGTCCACGCAGATTTGAATTTCACCCTTCTGTTTTTTCTCCTATACTATCATAGGACTTACCCAGTCACACTCTTCCACAGGTTCAATAATTCCTGCTACCAACATTTTTTCCAATTCTTCGTGGACCTTTTCCTTATACTTCAGATTCAATCAGTAAGGATGTTGCTTAACTGGCTTTGCATCTAGTTGTAGAGTTATCTTCATCATCCCTAGGTCACCGAGGATCCCTTTTAACTCGGTTATTTTGGTCGGGAATAAGTCTTGATATTCGCAAAGTAACTGAACGACCTTATTCACTGTGGCATCATCCCAATAGTCCCCAAGCATTGTGTACTTCAGCTCCGCCTCCATACCAATGTTCACTTGTTTCGTTTTCAGTGGTGTGGTGATGTCAGGGTCCTCGATCGATGGTCCGCGAACCTCGCGACTCTCCTATGATTCTGAAATATTGAAGTTTTTGGGGTCATCATCATCATCTTCTACCTGCACGTTGTAACATTCTAGGGCCTGGCTCAACTGATGAGACCATACTGATTGCGCTATTTCTTCTGGTTCTAGTGGTATTTAGAAAATGGCGGCCTTTACAACTTGCAACGCATAATCAACAGTATCCATCCATTGGTCCTGAAATAAGAATATTAATAAGAATCCTTCATGCAAGATATCCCATTCGCCTGTACTATGTCGGAGTTCTGTCTCAGTATACCAGTTCCTTGGTATGACATCCAGGGTATGATAAAATAAGTGTACCCACTCTGGTTGGGGTTCTTCTCCATAAGCTTTGGTCCATTTTGTGAGGTGCGCGTGTGGGTCAACACATCCATCGTATTTCTCTGTTATTTGTAGTTCTAGCTTCCCAAACTTTATTTGCATCATCCTCCTGTAGATGCACCAGTATTCAAAGGTTCCTTCATGCATTCCCCACCAACGTGCAACCGTCGTGCATAGCGCCCAGTTTAATGCATCAAACCTCTAGTTCTCTGGTACGACATTCTCAAACTTGTTCAAGAATTCATCCATCGCCGTTAGCCCATCATATGTCAGTATATCTTGATCCTGAGCTTTTACTGAACACAATGACCTAGTCATCATGTTGCAGGTTAACATTGTTACTCCGTTCAACTGATTATGCCATCATTCATCTTCTTCATCTGAATCTAAAGTGCATGACTCTTCACACTCCCATGATATTCTTCCTTTTGCAGTTAGATTTACCCAATCCTGATCTCGCGTAGTTATCTTGTAGATATGATCCAAGTCATCATCACTTTCATCGTCGCGTACGGTTTCAGTGTAGCATGCTCCTTCAGCTGGATCTAGCGGAATAACTAAGGATAGGGACTTTTTCTCAAATATCATCTTCCATTTCTTTAAGTTAATGACTCCATTCATATCTGTGGCCCAATATATCCCTAACAATGTGGGGTAAGGGTTACTGTCATCGAAAATTTCTATTATCTCAAAATCTGTTTGTGTGCTTGCACCTTCGATGTCCATGGTTACTCCTTGCAATCTCCCCATGGGTAAGATATTTTGTTGGTTCACCATCCGTAATTGAATCAAAGACCACTATAATGTGGGCTTGCCCATGCATTCCCATCTCTGTTTAGGTAGCACATTCACATCCAACCCTAAGTCCAGAATGACTTGATCCATCTCATAGTCGCCAATCTGCACCATTAATTGCATTTCCTGGTCGGTGCACAGAGCATGTTTTCTCAGTTTCCTGATCACGCAAGGTTCACCTGATCCTACGCACCTAGTTATCAGATCTTGTAATCCCTTAATTGCCTTATGGTCACGTAGCAGCTTCATGCATGTCTTTAAAAAGGTAGTTAGCATAGAGGGATCCATTTCTGGCTTGGGTTGATCCTTACTACCTGAAATAGAGACTTTCATGAAGCTCTTCTTAGCTTCCATAAATGTCTCCTTCGTGCATTCCAAGTCAAACTCAGGCTACTTTTAAGGGCCTTGCGAACCCATGTGTCTCCCTCGATTTGTCCCCCTTATCTTCCCCTATGGTTGCGCCACTTTTGAGCATCATGTTCACGTTGGGGTCTTTCTTGCGTGGTTTGAATCTCATCATTTGGACATTCTGCATCGGCTCAGGTTGTGCTGCCCTTTTCTCATGTATCTATGCTATCAACGTGGGACAATCTATCATTTCATGATCAAACTTCTCACAATAAGGGCACGATATTCTAGTCGGGTTGGTACAGTCACGAGTGTAGTGCCCTGGTCCTCCACAATTATACCAGATTAGTTGTCCACGGCCCCTTCCTGGCCCCATTCCTCCTTGTCCTCAACCTCACCCTTAAAACCTATCACGTACCATCCCTGCGGTTAGATTAAGGCCTTACATCTCTGCCTGCATTTGGTAGGCAGGTGTTCAGTCCATTAACAGTTCATAACATCGATAGTTTTTCTCATCATGACCCATTGATCTACAAAAATTGCAAAATAGCTACTGGGAGGTCAATGTAAACTTCTACAATAGGTGACAGTTATCCGTTGTGTTCTTTCCTCCCACCTAAAAAATCACACCAGAGTGCGGGTTCCGCACTTGGCCCTGCTTGCGCCTCTAGTCTCAATGGCATTGGTCCTCCCCCTGCCAAATAGTTCGCGAATACCGGGCAAAGATCCTTATCGTGGCCCTGGCATTTACATTTAATGCACCACACCTCTTCTCACACTTCTAGTCAGAGCACCTTCTCCTGCTTTAAACTTTGCATTTCCAAGCATAGGTTTTGTAGTTGCGCGTGGATTTGCTGAACTCCCAACCCTGGATCTTGTATTGGAGTTTCATGCCACCTCATCGCTATCTCTAATGCTTCAGCTTGGGTTGAGATCTTTTTCTATGATAGCACCATCCTCAGATGTGGTGTCAAAGATGCTACAAACCACGCGTGGTGATGCACATCCATCAGTGTCATGTTAGCCTCACGGATTGTACTCTTTAGTCTTTGATCCAGATCCCAAGGGGTTTCACCTAGCAGCATCGCGATCTCCTTGAACTCGATGATCGACTGCATCTCTAATTTTGGCCGGCTAAACTCTTTGTTCAATGCATCCTAGATCTCCACTATTTCGGCATTTGGATGATCGCTAGAGTGCTCGATATACCAAGTTAGCACGCGACCCTGCAGCACACTGACCAAGGTGGCCTTTTTGATTTTATCTTCCATAACTCCATGTGCTTCCCACACTTCTCTTACTACGAACCAAAACTGATCTAGATCTTCGCTTCCTACTCCTCTGAATACAGGAAACTTAATCACACTCGCCATGTTAAACTTCTGGTTTGGTGGAGGTGGTGTTAGCTGAGGCTATCTATGGGGTTTAGTTTTCCTATACCACAAACTCGTGTAGCTTCTGATCCAACCAATCTTCAATTTCTTTCTTCGTAGGGTTCCAGTGTTTCGACATTAAACATCCCTTAGGCAGATCCCAGTCCAAGAAATGGAACCATTTGTTAGCTTGATGGGGCCTGACTCAGGTTCGGGAGAGTTTTAGCCAAACAAATCCCACACTACCGGCCCTTTCGGCAATATCCCATGGAGCGCGGACTGAAGTCTCACCCGATGTATTAGGGGAGGGTGTTGGAACTAGGTTTCTGCACCCTAGGGATGTCTTGGTGAGAACTTGGAAGGTTCGCGAACCAACCAGTGCACTTGTGCTGCTCTACCCAACTATCCATCCTTCACATAGATCTGCGACGGGGCACTTCCTAGATTCTTATTATTATTGCAATTATTACAGATCCGATCTCATTCTTGCGATCTTAATCAATCATTCAATTGTTGTAACCAGTGTCACAACCATAACTCTTAAAGAAATGCATAAAATCACAACATAAGAACAATCATTCATATTTTCTACCAGATGCAGGATATAAAATAGATACACGATATTTTAGAAGTAACTTCTCTTTATTAATGTATGTGTTCTGTTACAATCCACTTCTTGCCCTGCGCACTCAGCTGTAGGGGTCTGTGCACATAGCTTTCGACTCTATCTGGCCTCTGCCCACACAACTGGGGAGCCTCTATCTCCTACTACTAGCCAAGACTCGGAATTATAGACCCAAAGCGAGTATTGCCATCAAAAAGCCATAATACATCGATCTTTTCCAAAAGCTACCTTCTACCTTTAGAGCCTTATCGACTCACTTTCTATTATTTTACATTATTTTTGGGCAGACAACCCTTTGGCTCAGCCTATTATAGTTCCCGCTCCACGCACTTCGCAAAGATTTTACAATATCATCACCCTAAATTATGGACTTTAAGCCCCAAAACTATTACGCGGGGCCTCCGCTACCCAACAAACACGAAAAGTGTGGCATCATTACACATGTATATGTTTTCCTTCCTTATATAAGAAATATTAAACAAAGATTATGAGCATTAGCATTGAGCATTATCTTGAAAATTAAATTGCTCAAGAACCTCATTACATCATGTACAATATTTTAAAATTGCATACCAGAAAAGAATGTAGAAATTCATAAAAGAGATTATAGACCAAAAAATTGAAGAGATATAAACTAACTTTGAATGAAAGAATGCAAGGAGCAAGAAATCATTGTATTGTTACCTCTTTTGGAAGTGTTCTTCAAACTGCTAAAGTTGTTGCACTTTTTCCTTCCTGAGCAGCAAGATCTGCACCTTGTTTTGCAAGAGAAATCATAAAAATCATCAAGTTATTTACATGCATTTCATAATGACTATTTCAATCATGATCAAAAGAAAAAAAAATGGAATTGACATCAAGAAGACATGCATTATAGCTTGATATCAAAAGAAATTAATAATAGAAGAACAAACTAATACATGTTCACCTTTTATGTCTTAAAAAAAGTGTAATGGAAAATAAATGGTTCCTACTGGAGTGAACAGGTTGATTAAAATGGATATCTACCAAGAATAAAAATGAAGTGTGAAATCATACATGTTGTCATGAATGAATAAAAAATACACCCTAACTTTAACATTGGGAGGAAAATCATGCACTTAGGCAAGCCTCATATGATACTAACAACCCTATGTTGCCAATTGCACAAGTCTCCATTCATAGTCACAAAAGTTTGATTAGGGGTGAGGGCTTAGAAGAGACAGTGCAAAAAAAACATGAACAAACTATAACTCATCTTCGAAGAAATTATCAAAGCCACCTTCCTATGATCATACAACATGCACTTTACAAGAAACAATAGAATCTCAAGTATTCTAAAAGGAGATGATGTCAATTTTGTAGACTGTTTATATGCTTTAATTTGATGAATTACAACTAATTCCTAGGGCTTTATTACTGGGACTTGCATATATTTCATATATGTGAAATATGTTTCATATATTTTTTACTCATTTGATCCAAAATGGATTTTGGGTAGATTCCTAAGTCTATTTGTTCCTCACTGAGGAAAATGAAAGTCCAAGGAAGTTCCTGGAAATAGCCCCATTGCAGAGATCCTTTTCTTCTGAATCTGTTGCAACTTGAATGGGAAAAAATGGACTTAGGATGCAGAAGTTATCGCTCAAAGAAGATTCCTTTTGTTCCTTAGAAAAAGAGGCAAAATCCTTTAAAAAAGGCAAAAAACCCTTCAAAAGGGAAATTGCATCGGACCAGGGAAAAAGAGCAGATTTGAGTGAAAAGAGGAAGCACCCCCAATTACCAATCCTTGACATATGTAGTCGGAGGAGGGCTTGTGTGTTTATAACCTAAGGCGGAACCCTGGGCCTCTATGATGTGCGATTGCCGATATCAACAGATTGCAATCGGCGTCAGCATAGGCCATGCCATACGGAAAGACCCTGGGTCGATGTGATACGCGATTGTGATCAATCACATCGTAATATCGCATTAGAGTAATACGACAGAGCGGAGCCATATTATATAATATATATATATATATATATATTATATAATATATATATATATATATATAATATATATATATATATATATATATAATATATATATATATATATATATATATATATATATATATATATATATGCGCCGATGCAATGCGACTAGACCCGAAAGGGTTGTAAATGCATTGCATAAGTATTTCAAGTCCGATATGAGCCATTTTTCGGGATTTTATTTGTATTTGGGATTTTTAACAATAAACCAAAATATAAAGGAACTCGTGCCTATGTGACTTGCGATAGAGATTTAAAGACGGATCCGACGAAAGATGGGGTGGAATTAATAATAGTTGAAGTCTGATAAACAACGATTTGGCGGACTTTTCCTGTGTTTTATAGTGTTTCTCTGTGTAAACAAAGAACAATTTTTTTGGGGATTTCAATGCAATGATGGTCCCTTCCGTTACAAAACAGGGGGCCACCATCCTTGAAGGTGTTTAGCAATGATTTCTAATGCTCAGAGGGGGATTTGAGTAGACAGAGGCCGAGAGCTAGAGATCCCAGAAAAGGAAATGAATGGATAGCGTCGATTGGCTTAAAGCCACAGAATGACAGAAAAAGAAAAAGGGGGAAGCAGTGCTAAGATAGGAGCGCAAAAAGTGAATCCAAAGCAAGAAGCTAAGGAAATTGAGAGCAAAAATATCTCAATTAAGAGCAGGAGCGTAGAAAGAAAAAGGCAGAAGCAAAAAGAGGCCGAGAGAGCAAAAGTGAATGCGCAGAGCAACCGAGGGAGTCACTTGGAGGTCAAGTGAAAATCCAGGGAGCTATACATTGCAGAGAGCCAAAGAAGCCAGAGCCGAAGAGCCAAAGCAAGGGCCAGAGCTAAGAGCCAGAGTTAGAGCCGAGATCCAGAGAGCCGAGAGCTTCAAGAGCCGGGGATAAAATGGTGTCTAAACCCACTGTTTATGTGTAAAACCAATGGAGTTGAGCCAGGGAGCTTGTAACAGGACTTTACCATAATCCCAGAGAGCCTAGTCAAGTTGACTAGAGCTCACAGAGACATAGCCCAAGAGTTTTGGGTGAACTCCAAATTAATATTGCTATTCTGTGTGTTTTATTGTTACATTGTCTTTGTTGTTTTAATTGCTGCTATTTGCTTTATATCAGTTTAAGCAAATCAATTTACATCACCTAAACAATTTAAAACAAACATAAGCATACACTATATTGTCAAGCATATTATCAATTCTACATTGGTTAATCAATAAGACTTGTGAATATTTAAGCTTTGTAAGTGGGGGAGGATCTTGTAAGTTAGACAAGAAACCTAAGTGCCCCATTTTCAAATTAGGTGGTATCGAAGCTTAAGATTGGTTAACCACACCTTTAATAAGGTTATATTAGAATGATTGATTGACATGGAAAAGATTGGTTGTCTGAAAAGTGTTTGGGCAGTCAAGGATTGATTGTGTAATAGATGTATGCTTGTTTGCAGACTGACTATTGTTTGAGTTTGCAGAGGTGAAGGGAAATTTGTTGATCGCTCAATCTAGGAAGGACAAGAAGGAAGAAGGGCTAAAGGCATTCTTCCATCCCTAAAGGACCTCAAAGAAATCCTTAAAGCACAAGAGGTTTGCTACAAAAGATTTCTTAAATAAGCTCTTTATTAATCTTGTTTGAAGTTCTTTGTTCATTGGCATAATGACAACTTCCTCAAGTGTATCCTCAAATTCCTTCTCCATCACAAGACTCTTTGATGGAGAAATGAAGCAAGGCTTTTTCATCATGATGGACAAGGTGAGAGAAATATATGAGGATGGGAGGAAGAGTAGCATACTTAGAGAGCAGTTAAATTCCATGAAAGAAGAGAAGCAGTTGCTTTTTGATAGACTGTAGGAAATGGAGAGGCAACTTCATATTGCAAATATGAACCTGAAAAGGATGCATGAGTTGGAGTCATAGATCTTTGTTGCCCAAGAAGCCCTAGTCAAGTATTAGCTTGAAGAAGAGGTAGGCCATTCCAGTTTGTCTTCAAATTCTTCTAAGAATGCTCATATTGGTTCTTTTGAAAAACATACTAGAGGCATAGGTTCCAAGCTAGTGTCCAAGATGGGCTATGAAGGAGAGGGCTTGGGAAAGCATGCACAAGGTATTGTTGAACCAATAATGGTTGAGGAAAGGCCTAATTATTTGGGTCTTGGCTATGGAAAGTCTTATGGAGAGAGTTCCAAAGCTGCCATGAAGGCCATTGAAACAGTCCCAAGAATGAGTTTCATTTCATGTCATCTACCTCAGAAGTGTGAAGATTGTATTCAGGAGGAATGAAATGGCTTGAAACATCGCTTGCAGGATGAAGGTGTTCATAAGCACGCACTTTAGCCAGAGAGTTATGGAAACTCTAACAGCCTTGAAGAGATTGATGGTGTTCCAAAGGGTGTCACTTCTCCATTTGCTTCACTTCCTGATGAAGGCAATAAAGGTGAAAGAGGCAGGTATAAATCTGGTTCTAAGCATCTTCCTTTTGATTTTTCAAAGCATGATAAATTTCCACATAGATACGAGAAAATAATTGCATGTTCCTTTTGTGGTTTGGATAACCATCATGTTTCTAGATGTTGGAAGAGAATGGCCACATACACGAAACTTTTGAAGGAAAAGAAGCAAAAATCCAAATGTCCATTGGACAAGGAAAATCATGTTGTCAAGGGGATGCACATGTGTTGCACTTACTGCCATAAGCAAGGGCATCTTTCTGAAAGGTGTTGGACTCTGAATCCAACAATGCTTCCACAAAAGTTGAAGAAAGTGGAAAGAGAAGATGGCAGAAATGGAAATGAAGTTTCCATGGATGATGTGCTTCAGAATGATTCACATGTTGATGCTGATATGCAGACAAAGGAAAAACCTTTGGACTGGATTGGTAAGAAATGGTTAAAGTTATTTTCCAATTAAGGATTGCATGTCTATTGATGCATCTATTTGCATTTCTTTGTTAATGAGATGCAAGTTGCAGGTTCTTACCAAGAAAGTGAATGGGAAATTTGAGTGGGAGACTCACTTTATTGCTACAACATTATAGTTCATTTCAGCTTCGAAAGTATGGTGTACTTAAGTGAAAGTTGAAGGATGAAATGCATGCATGAGCATGATCTGCATGGACATAGGGATGTTGATGTTTTCATTGTTTTGAACATGTATGTGTAATTAACTTGTAGGGTTGATTGCTTTGACATGCATGTGATGGAGATAATAATGAAGCGTTTCATCTTTTGAAAAGAATCCTAATGGTCTTTTTCTACATGCTTGATTTGGAGAGTCATTTGTTTAAAGGCATGTTTTGTGGGCTTGTTATCTAGTCCATTATTTGTATGTAGATGTAAGACATGGAGGTGTTCACCAGAGGTGAAATATGTTTCTTTTGTTGAAGTAGGAGTCTAGGCCATCCAATTGTTGCTTGTATTTTTGTTGTTGTTGATAGCTTTTCAAACAGGTACAAATGAAATTTTTGTGGAGTAGATGTACTTCGCATTTGTTTGAGCCACCTTGGATCAATGATCAAGGCAGAGAAGTTCAAACTATCTTCTATGACCATTTTAGTAGAAGTTCTACAGGAGGGCAAGGAGGAAGACATTTCTTCTTAGGAAGACCAACACATCGAGGAAGGAAAGTGGTCAAAGGCTTTGGTTCAGAGGGACTATGCAAGGCAAGTGTATGAAGGCTGGAAGAAGAGCATGTTGTTACTCTCAGGTACTATTCAGATCAGTATATCAGTCTTTTGGAGACCAAAAGTTCTTTTAGTGGGAAGGCGTGATCCAAAATGGATTTTGGGTAGACTCCTAAGTCTAAGTGTTCCTCACTGAGGAAAATGAAAGTCCAAGAAAGTTCCTTGAAATAGACCCATTGCAGAGATCCTTTCCTTTTGAATCTGTCGTAACTTGAATGGGAAAAAATGGACTTAGGATGGAGAAGTTATTGCTCAAAGAAGATGCCCTTTATTCCTTAGAAAAGGAGGCAAAATCCTTTAAAAATGGTAAAACCATTCGAAAGGGAAATCACATCGGACCAGGGCAAAAGAGCAGATTTAAGCAGAAAGGGGAAGTAGCCCCGATTTCCGATCCCCGACATATCGGGTCAGGGGTGGGCTTGTGTGTATATAACCTAAAGTGAAACCCAGGGCTGATGTGATGTACGATCGCCAATATCGGTGGATCGCAATCAACGTTGGCGTAGGCCATGCCATATGGAAAAACCCTGGATTCATGTGATATGCGATTGTGATCAATCACATCGCAATATCATGTCGGAGTAATATGAAGTAGCACGACCATATATATATATATATATATATATATGCGCTGATACAATGAAACCGTACTCGAAAGGGTTGTAAATGCCCCTGTATAAGTATTTCAAGTCCAATATGAGCCGTTTTTCAGGATTTTCTTTTTGTTTGGGATTTTTAACAATAAACCAAAATAAAAAGGAAATCGTGCCTATGTAACTTGCGATAGCGATTTAAATGTGGATCCGATGAAATATAGGGTGGAATTCATAATATTTGAAGTTCAATAAACAGTGGTTTGGTGGATTTTTCTTGTGTTTTATAGTGTTTCTCTGTGTAAACAGAGAACATTATTTTTGGGGATTTCAATGCAACGATGGTCCCTTCCATTATAGAACAGGTGGCCACCATCCGTAAAGGTGTTTAGTAATTATTTCTAATGCTTAGAGGGACATTTGAGCGAATAGAGGCCAGGAGCCAGAGAGCCTAGAAAAGGAAACGAACGGACATCGCCGATTGGCTTAAAGCCACAGAATGACAGAAAAGGAAAGAGGAGGAATCAACGCTGAGATAGTATCACAGAAAGTGAAGCCAAAGCAGGAAGCTAAGGCAATTGAGAGCAGGAGCGTAGAAAGAAAAACGCAGAAGCGAAAAGAGGCCGAGAGAGAAAAAGAGAATGCGCAGAGCAGCCCAGGGAGTCATTTGGAGGTCAAGTGAAAATCCAGGGAGCTATAAATTACAAAGAGCCAAAGAAGCCAGAGCTGAAGAGCCAGAGCAAGAGCCAAAGCCAAGATCGAGAGCAAAAGTCAAGAGCTAGAGTGTTGGGTTGTGTTATATTCTTTCCACATAGTTAACAGGGGGTTTGAGGGGTACCCGTAACCCCACTTTATGGGGTTCGGGGCAGTGCCCTGGAAAATTTTGGTTTTGGACCCTATGTTAGGTTGGGCGGACCCACCTATGGTTTTGTGCATGATTTTCGCACATTTTTTTTGGACGCGATGGTTTTCGGTCCATGGTTTTGGACGCGATGGTTTTCGGTCCATGGTATTGGATGCTTTGGCATGTATAAATATGTATTGTAACATTGAAAGGAACATAATGAAAAATCAAGCTGGTAGTCCCGGTTTTGGGATCCAGTGGGAAATCTCTGTGTATATGTGTTTTATGTGTTATGCTCTAGCATTTTTATTTTTCCTGTGATTTAGAATTTGTATGCAAGTAATTTCTGTACGGGGTTAAAACCTACACTCGAGAGAAAACTTTATGAAAAGGGACCTTTTGGCATTTTCTTTTTCATGTCTTTTTCAAACTCTTTAAACATGAAAAAGATACCAAGTTTTTCCTTTGTCGAACTCGTTAAACTTTGATGACATTGAATTCGTCACCATGACAGACACCAAGCTTCTCCTTCCCAGGGATCATTAATCTTACTAGGATGGATCTATCCGAAGGATGGACTTACAGTACAAGCATATGCTATCCCCTTCAAGCTTGTGATAAAAAATAATTGGGGTACCCGCTAGAAATGGTGGGGGAAAATGGGAAATTTTTACTAGTTGTGTTGGCAGCTTGTCACTCTTGAACATGACACTTTTTCTGCTTCATGTTGGGTTGGGATATCCTCGCTTCATCATTGACCTTCCTACGTTTGGGTTATTCACTTTTTCCTTTCCATTTGATCTCTGCCATTTCATTGTGACGTCCGATCCTATGGATCCAAAAGCTACCAAACTCCAGAGTCGTGTTGCGGATATGTTCAAGAGTTAATCCTTATATAGTTTACACTCATTCCTGATTCTCTGTATCATCCATAATCATTACATCCCCTTGTCTTTTTTTGATGATGTGGGATACATCATGGCCCTCCTTTGACAAGGTCACTTCCTGTCGACTTCAACTCATTATTCGAGAAGATGGCTGAGAGAATCCCTTCAAGTACCTTAGAGATTGCCTGCCCTAATGGAAAGTTCTTTGCACTCGACGAAAAGTTCTCATCATTGGATTTCGATTGAGTGACTTCATAGGTGTTCGACTTCGACTTCAGTTCCTTATTCAAACTCTATGAATTGTGCTGCTCTTACTTTGAGGGCCATTGTCATTATTGGTGGTTCCTCTCGCGCTTGTTAACGGTTCACATCATTGACCGGTAATCAAGCGATTTTCTAGCGTGTTCGGCTTCAACATATTTATTCACATGTTGATTAGGTCATGTTGGAGCCTAAGATCCTAGGCTCAAATTAAAAAAGTCCAGGTTGCAGGGCGATGTGACATGATCATGCTTACATACATGTCTCTTTAAGATGGATGGCTGTGACCATGCCATGAGTTTGTTATATGTGATCCTTCTCATTATTGGATGGTTGCGACCATACCTTCGGTTTGATATGATCCTTCTTACTGGATGGCTATGCCCATACCTTAGATCCATTTACATGATCTTCTTCTGGATGGTTGCGTCCATACCACGATTCATGTATTAGATATTTCAATGATGTATATGTATCTATGCTTGCTTGCATGTTTTCCAATGACAATTTCTGGTTCCATGTGTCTACTCATAAAGCATTTAACCCCTCACTCTTGTTCGACCTTCATGCTTTAGGGGGCATCTGCTACACATCATTTTGTCACTGTCCCTGTACTCCCTATTCCTTGATCCTGGAGGATCTCTACAATGATCCTCATGTGTTTCCCTGTCATGAAGAACATGTGCTTACATCCCTCTTCATCTGTAGAAAATTTCCCTCTTACATCATTTCCCAAGAATATTCCTTCAAACTTAGTTTTCAAGACCGGCGTTAGTACTCAATTTCTTCCCTGTGCTAATTTGCAGAGTCTAACATAGAGCCTAGTGCTGAATGACATTGGTAAGCCATTCATGACCTGCGGCGACCCTCTTTTGGAAAGTTTTTAAAAAATGGAGCCGAATCTTCCAGGTCTAGAAGATTCGTGAACGAAAGTCTGGTAAACGGCTAAGCAAGATAGAGCTGCGAGAGTCTGTTTGGGCTCTTTTCCCTTATTAAAATGGAACAAGATCGAAGGGATAAGACCTCTCCCGTCATAAAAGGATCCATTTCCCCTCTATCAAAGCTATATAAAATCCTCCTTTTCCAACCTTAGCTAGCTAATGAAAGGGCTGAAATAATCTAAAAATCTTGATAGCCATCTTGAGAACCTTAGCTTTCTAGTTTGTGTGTGAAGGGAGAATAAGCTTGTAGTTTTATTTGGTTTGGAGTAAAGGGGAAGAGGCCTTGAACTTACATTTCTTTGAGGGTGAATCATGAGATGCTTATAGTGGTGCTGGAACCCGGACATGTCGAAGGGAACCTGCAACGTCAAGGCTTCGGTTGCATTTCCCTTTGAAGTTTATTTTAATACAACTAATGGTTTCTTTCCTATATCGGGTGTAATGTTACATTTGATAGCTTAGAACTCCTTGAAATTTTAAGTAGATTGAATTCAATTTTATGGTATCACATTTGTTGTTGTTTCTTGCATGTTTTTTTTAGGTATTTGAACGAAAGGAACAAAAGGAAGCTGGAGCAAGGAAGTAAGATCATCATCAAGTGGATTAGTGCTATAAGAGGTAGGCCCTCTTATTTGATTCTAATCTAAGAAAATTTAAATTAGATTGTCTTGTTTGCGGCTAGACCCACTCTCATTGGCTAGAGGGACTGTCTCTGTCTGCAGAGAGGATGCTCCTACTCCACAAGGGGTAGTAATCACGACTTGTACCCTCGGTTCCAATTCAATGGTATGTTCAAACCCCTGGTCATGTGGTTGACCCGACTGTATGTTTCCAAACACTACTGGGTGCCTATCCAAAATAGCCTGTATATCCAGGTGCGGTGGCTTGGGGTAACCCCTAGCCTTTTGAAATACTCAAATCCACAGCCCACTCAATGTCCCCGTGTCTCAGATCTGCCTCCATCCCTTGGGCCAAAACAATTTGTGGATGATAAGAGTGTATACCCCACAGAAAAATTGGTTTTCCATCTGGCCCTATGAACTCCATGTCCAACTTCCTCCAATCAGTAGTGACTCTTCCAGGAGAGTAGAGCCACTAGACATCCTCACCACCTTCGTGTCAGACACATCCTCCACGAAGAAGTGATTTTTCACTGAGTAGTTCCCCATGGTCACTGTCAAAGTTGGAACATAGCATGTTCACTACATGGTTCTATCACTTGGCACCAGAACTGAAAAACCCTCAAACTCCTCGGTTATGATACCCCTACTTTGGACCATCTATGCATCAATGAAATTGTGGGTAGCCCCATTATCTATTAAAACCGAGACACTATGCTCTTGCACGGTGCCCCTGATCCTCATAGTCAAAAAATTGGGTACCCCATGTAGAGATGCGAGGAACCCTCCTAATGGAGCGAAAGGAGATCCCCCCAGTGGGGGTGGGGTTGGTGGCCCCCTCTTTGCCTTCCCTACAATGTCATCTCCACCCATCTCCAAATACACATCATCCTCCCCATCAATGTCAAAAAAGACCTCAATGTAGTGGGCCTTTCCCGCTGTACATCTATGGCCTAGAGCCTATGG
The DNA here is from genome assembly GCA_000404065.3 of Pinus taeda. Taxonomy (NCBI): domain Eukaryota; kingdom Viridiplantae; phylum Streptophyta; class Pinopsida; order Pinales; family Pinaceae; genus Pinus; species Pinus taeda. The sequence goes on along the minus strand of APFE030430164.1, from coordinate 140,163 downwards.
TTCTTGATAGGTAAAACACAACTTCCTCCTTTGGAGGTCTCTCTGGGTCTCCTCATCAAACTGTCCATGCCCTTGGTTGGCTCTTGGTGGTGGGGCTCTGGTGTCACCTCCCTTCTGTGGGTAGGGAGTGTGTTAAGGAAAAGGTGCCCTTGCCTTAGGGATGCCCCCCACAAGTCCCTAACACAAGTCACCGCCTCTTGTAATGTTGAGGGTCTGTGATACTTCACTAGTCCATGCAGTGGCTCCAACAACCCCGCTATGAAAGTGTACACCCTCGAAACCTCAGATAGGTCTGGCACCATAATTGAAACCCTAAAAAACTCTAGTATGTAGGGCTTCAGCTGGCCAGTCTGTCTAAGTTGGGTGATTCTATGAAGTGAGCCTCTGAATCCCTCCTATCAAAATGCTTCACCACTCTCCGTGTGAATTCCTCATGTGAAGTCACACTGACATGCCTGTCACGCGGAATGGGTTATACTTGCGGACAAATCTAACCTTCCTAGGAGTCTAAGACTCTCTAATGACAAACAAACCAAATAAGAGCTATCCTTCTCTAGATACACATCATTTTACAAGAAATCAAATGTTCTCGATCTTACCTTAGGTCCAATGCTTGTTGTAGTAGTCCAGTCTGTTGATCCGGAGAGCTCCTCTTCACCTTCAGACCTGCTTTTCACTAACAAGGCAAACAATTACATAGCATCCTGAATATTCATATAAAAACAAATTATACCTATCATACTGACAAGGATGCATGAAATAAATTCATTAACAAATCATTGAGAAGAATGGACTTATTTGTGTTAAATAATAAAGGAACCATTACAACCTGAGCCTTGGTGTTGTGGCAAGCTCCTCCCAGGGTCCAGCAAGTGATTTCCTCTACGTTGACAAGCTCACCCACTCCCACTATGGCAACAAGGAAGGATGATGATCTCTCCTCACAAGTCAACAAATGGAAGTCTTAATTCCAGCAGCATTTACCCTATAGAATGTTCAGCTTTCTAACCTCCCCTCCTTTGGCCCAATGCCTGTATTTATAGTATTCTAGAAGAGGTTATTCAGTTCCAACATCAATGGGATACTCCCTCTTTTGGATGGGGTAGCTCCTCTCTTGATGGGATAAGCTCCTCTATTATAGGGGTGCATGAACCATCTGGAGGCGCTCAATACACGTCAAGAACTCTTCTGGAAGGCTCTAGAAGTGACCACAAGTAACTTTTTAAAGGTGAAACTTGCGCCTTTTGACCTTTACAGGGGTACGCACCCTAGCTTTAGTATACAGAGCGTATTA
>APFE030430164.1:112597-126785 GCA_000404065.3 Pinus taeda | reverse complement strand
TTTTTCCTTTGATCATTGCTTTGATCTGAAAAGAGTCTTATTTCTTTTGCTTTTTGGTTGCTTGACTGTGTTTTTGGGTGGCTTAGCTTAGGGTCAGATTATAACTTAGTTTTTCTTTGTTTTACAGTAGTACGCACCCTCTGAGTTAGACACAATGCGTACTTGTACGCACTGTATCTGTGTACACAGAGCGTGCACGCACCTGGTTAAACAGGTTGCCTGCGTACCCTGGTAAAATTAAGAAAATTTCCCTTTTTGTCACTTTCTTCCTTTTGAATTTTGTTTTTCTTAGTTTTTACTGCCCAGATCCACTGGTTGACTGTCAAAAATCTTCACCTATACTTTTTCCATTAGTGTCGAAAGTTTTAGTGAAATTCCTTGAGATTTTAGCCTTAGGTTTTGGTTTTCATATTGGTCCTGTAGTGACTTTGGGTTTAGAAGTCGCAAAGCCTTAGATATCTCTGGTTTTGTCAGTCTTCTTAGGAGTCGGGCCAGTTGCAAAATCTACCCTCGTGAGCAACCTACCTTTGTGTTGCCTCTTTGCAAAATTTCAATAACCTTGTTCATTTAAAGTTGTGAATTTCATTTTACAAAAGAACAAAAAGAGATTGAGTTTTTGTTTTGATTAGTTTGTGATTCTGCATAAACTAGTCCTTGGATCGATCATTGCCAAGTAAAACATCCCAAGAATCATCTTAGTAAGCTTTTGCTTCTTAGATTGAGTTGTTAAGAATAAGGTTAGATACATTTTCTTTGTTTCGCTTTTGAGTGATTTTTCATAAATTTGCATAGATCTTGAAATTGCTTTGATTAGATTAGTTTTACATGCTTTTTGTTAAAATAGGAAAATATCAACGATCTCCTTTGCGATATTTGCTTTAGAGTAACATTTGACGTCTTGAAAGAGAAAGGCATTTTTTCGTGAAGTAGGGAGTGGTCTTGTTTTGTGTGTTTTGAAAGATAAGGGAAATTGTTTCTTTGATTGTCTTTTGAGAAAGTTGTGTTTATTGAAAAGATTGTATTCTCTCAACTCTCTTAATTAGAACATTCATTGAAAAGAAAAGTTATCGAATCATCTTAGGTGCATCTTTTAGAGAATTGGAGTCGAGTCTATACACCATCAAGTTTCATCTCCATCACCTTTGTCTTCAAGAACAACCATTAAAATCAACGCTTAAAGTAAAATTAACTTAGAAATTTTTATTTTCTAGGGCTCTGAAGCACCAACATATATTAGGCTAGTGTCTTGGAGTAGGTGAGTAATTAACTCTCCAAGACTATTAAACCAAACAAGTAGCTTATCTTGTGATAGAATAAATCCAGCTGTTACATTTGTATTCTGGCAAAGCTCCTCTTAAAGGAGAAGCACGAGCTCGTGTCCGAACCAGTGAGGGGAACAATCCTCCCTCGTTGGGAACGACGCCAGACACGCACGTATTACAAATGGTAAACCTCAAATTGAGGAGCCAGGGGATCACTTATCGGTAAACCTTGGATTGACCATTGTCAAGGAGCCGGTAAGGGGATTGAGCTTGTTACTCTGCCCTTGCGTGCTGTCGGAGTGTAGACTGTTCCCCCAGATATATTTGTTGCTGTTTGTTGGTAACCTTAGTGGCCATAATCTTAGGATTCTACCCGAGGTGACGGTGGTGGGAAGATCCCACTGTACCTGAGCAGACGTCGGCTAGACTCACTTGGATTTTCTGGGGGGTTCACTTCACTCGAGACGGTTAAAGTGGAGGAACTTGGTCCAGTCTATTCATTCAGCAGGTTGTCGGGGTAACTGTTCCACCCGCCATTTCTGTACTGAATCCTACGAGGTTGGATTTCATCACCAACTAGTGTTTTTGGTCCGGAAGCTTACTGTTTGTGTGTGGTTTGACGCCATAGATTCTTTAGGCATATGTTTCAAATTTGATTGGTTCTTTAGCGACTTTAGGTGGTTTGATTTGAGATTTTTCTTTGTTTTCGTGTGTAGTAGTTAAAAAATTTTAGTTGTGGCTGAATCACCGAGACGGTCCCGTAGACTTCGGGGCGAGTCACCTGAAGTTGTCACCGTGGCCGATTTGTTGAGGAGATCCCGTAGATTGCGGGGTGAACCTCCTGAAGAGGTCCCAGAGCATTACGAAGGTTTGAAAATCCTTGTAAGTCCTCCTAGTGGCAATAGAGTAGGTCCACCTGAAGAAGGAGAATCTTCTTTGGTAGTCCATCCAGATTACCAAAATATAGAAACAGGTTATAATCCTGAAGCTGTTGCGGTTTCCGAGCTTACTGGTAGTGTCTCATCTACTAGTGATATAGGCGAAGAACCTCAAATATCTGAACCTGTTACTCCAACTTCTAGTGTTCCTGATTCACCTAGGGTAGAACGAGTCATCACCGAAAATCTTCCTTCTGGTTTGATTGCTATTGAAGAGCTTTCTCCAGAAGAAGAAATAGGCGTTTCTTCCCTTGAAGATCTACCTACTATTGATCTAAGAGAGCGTGAATCCATATTTTACAGTCCTCCTAGAAGTACTACTTGGTATCTTTTGTTAACAAATTTTTTAGACAACTCAGGGTCAAGTTTTTCTCCACCTCATTTTCCTTTTCCACCCAGAGGTTTTACTACTCCTGTATATATGTCTAGTCCGTCATCTCCGGAAGCCTATTTATACGGCGGTCCATCTGTTCCTGCTAGGTATCAGTCCATTTCTGGTACTTTTTCCAGAGCATCTCCTCGTCCTTTCGAACAAAAGTTGTTATCTGGAAGTAGTGGTAATAGTCAGTTGAGTGCAGAAGAAATTCTGATGATGTCAGGTCAACCTCAAGGCAGTCAGTTACCGCCTGGGGGGCAACCTCAAGGTACTTCATATGCGCCTGGGGGGCAACCTCAGGGTACTCAGTATCTACCTGGGGGGCAACCTCAAGGTACTCAATTTGCGCCTGGGGGCCAACCTAAAGGACCATACATACCTTCAGGGCAGTACATTCCTCAAGGTCAACCCCAGACCCAATACGTACCCCAAGGTCAACCTCAGTACCAGTATGTACCCCAAGGTCAACCGCAATATCAGTATGCACCCCAGAATCAATATCCTTACGTACCTCAAGGTCAACCCCAGTACCAGTATCTGCCTTAGGGTTATCAACCCCAAGGCCAGTATCAACCTCAAGGGTACCAACCGCCTTCTGGTCAACTGTATTATCAATCTTACCCTCAACCCAGTTATGGTCCTCCATATCCTCAAGGTCAATGCCCCAGAACGAATTTGGTGTGGGATCCTTCTCAAAATCCACAGATGTTGCAACCAAATGTGCAGTCGTCATCCCAACCTGGACAGGCCGCTGGTCCATCTCAACAACCCGTCCAGTCTACGGCTCCAACTTCCCTGCCCTTCTGTAGTTTCCTCAGGCTGGGCCTAGTACGCCTCAGTACTCCGCCTCAAATGTCTTGCTGCGGCTACTGGCAACATCTTCTCCATCTACCCACCTTCTTCTGAGTATCAGGCAGCTCCGTTTCTACTGTTCCTGCATCTGTTCTCAGACCTCTGTACCTCAGTCTGGCACGCTACGGTCCAGACTTCGGTCCAAGATGCTTGAGAAGTACGGTTGTTCTTCTAACTCAAATTTGTTCAAACCTCCGTACCCAACGGGACAGTACCACCCCTCATATGGTTCCTGCTCGGCAGCAACCAACCTACCAGTATCAACCGTATCCTGGGTACACTTATCAACAACCTCAACAACCCCAGTACGGTTCGGTTAATCCTGGTTTTCCGGGAGGATACAATATCCCGAACGTGATTCCTATTCCAAGTTATCCTGGATATCCTCCTCCTGGGGTTGGTTTAGTGACCCCAAGTTTAGAGATCCGAACCGGCAATTTCCTTTTATCGCAACTTTGGATTTATAGACTTGATGTGCCTAATGAACGATCCAATCAATTATCTTCCGTATTGGCTGCCAATGCTTAATAAGTTTCCCAGTGACATACCCAATTTCGAAGGTAAGTCTGGAGAGGACCCGTCAAATCATGTGATGACTTACCACCTCTGGTGTGCTTCAAATTCTCTCTCGGATGATTTGATCCGCTTACGTCTTTTCCAGCGTACACTCATTGGTCTCGCGGCCAAGTGGTACATTGAGTTACCACGGGCCTCATTTTACAATTTTAGCCAGATAGCTACATCGTTCTTAACTCATTTTCAGTTGTCAGTCAAATACGATAACGGCACAAAGTTACTAACTTCACTAAAACAATCGACGTCCACGTTTATTTCCGATCATATTCATGAATGGCGACGTCAAAGGAGGTTAGTGAAAGTTTTTATCCCGGACCAAATCTTAGCTGAATGGTTTGTTAAATCATTATTACCGAAGATTACTGAAGATGTAGCTAAGGCCGGTGTAGTTACTGAGGAGCAAGTCATTTCTCAGGCGCAGTACCTTGACTTGGTTTACACTCAGTCGGGTACTTTACACGAGAATATCCCAGATCTTCCAAATTCAAATCAAATTGTTGCTGCTCCTTCGGGATCTCATGCCGCTGATGGTATGATTGGTATGGTGAATACAAAGAGTAAGAAGAAATCTTCTAAGAATTCTTCTCCTATAATCACCCTGCTTGATTCTCTGACAGGAGAGTCTTCTCCTGAGATTTCCGCCGATATTCACGCCGTAGAGACATCTACGGTCAAATCAAAAAACGTTGGAAAGAAGAAGGGTAAGAAGAAGAATAAAGCAGACAAGGCTCCAAAGGAGAAAACAGAAAAGTTGGAAACCAATGACGAAAAGTGCAAACCTAAATATCCTTGTCTTATTTGTGAAGATGATCATTATACAAGAGATTTCCCTCATCGGGCTGAGGTTGTGAAAATAGTCAAAGGTTCCCCAACTCCTGTTGTTTTGAAAGATCCATTTCCAAAGCAGGAGTATAAGATGATAGGTTCTTCCTCGAGTGCTAGTGAAGAACCCATTTTGATGATGTCTCATGTGAGGATTGTGACTCGATCGCAAGATTATGGTAGTAAGAATCCTGTTGATGGCAAGGAAGCAGAATCTTCTCACTCTAATCCATCAACCTCAGCTCTTGGTTCAGATCCACTACAGATCGAGAAACCTAACCCTGACTAAGTAATCAAACTGCCCGCCAAGGGTATACTTCGAAAGTCGGCTTTCAATCCACATGCGAGAGCGGCTCAGAATTATAACATCATTGAGGATTTAGCTGTTTCACCCTCAGCGATGTCGGCTCTAGAAATGCTACAATCATGCCCAGCACAAAGGAAATTACTTTTGTCGGCTATCGGAGCTATTGATATTCAGGATCCGAACCTGATAATCTTTGATCTAGAAAATAGTACACCGTGCTTACCTCATCAGATGGCTTTCCAGATTCCAGTGATAGTAAAAAACAGGCCTGTTCATAGGACTGTAATTGATGAGGGAGCTTCCATGTATATTATGTCGATTCAGTGTTGGAGATCACTTGGTTCTACTTCACTAAACCAATCCCCCACCATCCTTAAGGCCTTTGATGGCCGTGGGTTCCGTCCGTTTGGAATTCTACAAGATTTGCCTATAGAGGTTGAAGGATAAACTGTTAGTCTAGATGTGGTGGTGGTTGATGCCCCTCTGGACTACAACCTTCTTTTGGGTCGAAGTTGGTCATATGCTATGACAGAGGTCATTTCATTGGTCTTCAGAGTAATAAAGTTTCCATATAATGGCAAGATCGTGACAATAGACCAGCTGGCTTACTTTTCATCCGACCCTGCCTCTTCAGAGAGTATCCAGCATGTCGGTAAAATGACCATCCCTTACAGGGACGTTGGCGTAGGTTTAGTTAAAGATTTCGGTTTACTGGGAACTTTTCCTTTTCCTCCAATCAACACATCGTCTCCATTTGCATCTATTCATATGATTACATCAGACACCATTATTTACGACGATCCTTGGATTGTCCCTTCTGAATCTGAGATAGACTCATTTGGTAATGCTATGCCTTTGAGTCCATATGAAACTGCTTATGAAGCCGTGGTGTCTTTTACCAACCTGCTTTCAACCGAAAGTGACCAAATGAATGTGGTCCATGAGGAACCACTTTTCATGTCAACCTCAACGTTAATAACGTTTCCCGAAGTTGTGTCATCTGACGAACACCTTCGTGAAGTCCTATGTGTAGACGATTTACCATGGGAGGATCTTCATCATAGATCTTTGTTTTTACCTGAGGATGATTATTTCGAAAATGATTTCTCATCCATATTTACCGCTGAATATGTCAAAGAAGCTCAGATTCCAACGAAACATCCTGATTCAGAGCTGAATTTAGGGAATATTTCTCGCACTATTCCCATTGACATTTCAGTGAAGCTCGGAATTGTTGAGAACATTCATATAGGTGCCTCATGTACAGATGACAAAATTAAAACTTACAAGGCCCTATTCCAAGAATTTTGTGATGTGTTTGCCTGGTCATACGAGGAAATGCCAGGAATTGATCCCGCCATTGTTGTCCATGAAATCAAGATCTACCCGGATGCTAAACCTGTCCAACAACGGTTGCATCAGATTCACCCTCGAAAAGCGGCTGCGATTAAAGCAGAAGTCGAGAAGCTGTTGAAAGCAGGTTTCATCTATTCGATCCCGTTAACGGATTGGATATCGAATATTGTTCTGGTTAACAAAAAACAGGGAACAATAAGAATCTGTATCAATTATAGGCATATAAATCGAGCTTGTCCAAAAGACAACTACCCAACGCCCTATATCAATCAAATAATTGATGATTGTGCCGGAAGCAAAATGTTTTCCTATATGGATGGTTTTTCGGGTTATAATCAAATCAATATTCTACCTGCCGACCAACCAAAAACGACATTCATTTGTCCATGGGGGACATTTGCTTATTGCAAATTACCTTTTGGACTTAAGAATGCCGGGGCCACTTTTCAACGGGCGATGTCTTATGCATTTCATGACATCAAACACATTGTGCAACCGTACCTCAATGATTTTCCTGCTTATTCCTTACATCGGGTTGATCACCTTGTCCACTTACGAGCAATTTTTATAAGGTGTAGTCATTATCGTATTCGTTTAAATCCGCACAAGTGTGTGTTCTGTATAGAAGTGGATCGATTGCTGGGATTTGTTATTTCAAAAGCCGGCATTCACGTCGATCCCTTGAAGGTCGACGGTATCATCAAAATGCCTCCTCCTTCGAGTTTGCGCCAACTCCAAAGTTTGCAGGGGAAAGCAAACTTTTTAAGCCTATTCATTCCAAACTACGCCAAGGTCACTAAGAGTTTTACCCGGTTGTTGAAACATAACGCTCAATTCTTTTGGGATGAGATTGCTCAGCAGTCTTTTGATGCACTCAAGCACGCGTTGACCCATGCGCCGTTACTGTATCCTCCCAAATACAACCAGGACTACTTCTTATACCTCGCAGCTTCGCATTCCACTATTGGAATGGTGTTAGTCCAGGAAGACGAATTCGGAGTGGAACATGTGATATATTATCTTTAGTCGGAAACCTAAATCCAACTTGAGTTAAAATATTCCCATGTCGGAGAAATGCTCTGGCACCTGTTCAAAGCTAAAACCAATTTTCCGTCACTTACATTTTACTTCGTAAACAACTGCTAGGGGGCAAAAGTACTCTAAATGGCATTCATTATCCTTGTAAGAGTTCGATTGGAGGCGAGAAATCCAAGTCTTAAGAAATTCCTTAGTTTTCGCGGAGTAATGTTGTGATTTCCCGCGTGCTGACACAGAAATTGTGGCAGAGGAGTCCATTGCGACGAATCCTTTTTTTTTCTCATCAAGCAACTTTTAGATCCGTGGTATGGAGATATAATCGTCTATCTCCAGACCCAATCTTTTCGGCCTGAACTTTCAAAGTCGGAGCGTCAAAAAATTCGGTTCCAATCCCAACAGTTTAAAATTATCGGAGATACTCTTTATCGCCGTGGGGCGGACTTGGTTTTTCGACGTTTCTTAACTCACGAAGAGGCTGAGAGGGTTGTAAATGACTGTCACTCTGGAGTGTGTGGCGGTCATATGTCTGGGTATGCCACAACCCAAAAGATATTGCGCGCTGGGTATGCCACAGCCCAAAAGATATTTCGTGACAAACAAGACAATTAAGAGCAATCCTTCTCTAAACATGCATTTACCATACAAGAAATCAAGTGTTTAGATCCTACCTGTAGTCCAACGCTGTTGTAGTAGTCTAGCCTCGTCGATCCGGATGAGCTCCTTCCTTCACTTCGAAACCTGCATTCACTAACAATCAAACGATTAAATAGCACCTGAATATCTCATAAAATAAAACATATTCAACATACAGACCAAGGAGTATATGAAACAACTCATTAATAACAAATTGTTGAGAAGAATGGACTTATTTGAATTAATAGGAAACAAAAGAAATTACAACCTGAGCCTTGGTGTTGTGCAAGCTCCTCCCAGGGTCCAGCAAGTGATTTCCTCTACGTTGACAAGCTCACCCACTCCCACTATGGCAACAAGGAAGGATGATGATCTCTCCTCACAAGTCAACAAATGGAAGTCTTAATTCCAGCAGCATTTACCCTATAGAATGTTCAGCTTTCTAACCTCCCCTCCTTTGGCCCAATGCCTGTATTTATAGTATTCTAGAAGAGGTTATTCAGTTCCAACATCAATGGGATACTCCCTCTTTTGGATGGGGTAGCTCCTCTCTTGATGGGATAAGCTCCTCTATTATAGGGGTGCATGAACCATCTGGAGGCGCTCAATACACGTCAAGAACTCTTCTAGAAGGCTCTAGAAGTGACCACAAGTAACTTTTTAAAGATGAAACTTGCGCCTTTTGACCTTTACAGGGGTACGCACCCTAGCTTTAGTATACAGAGCGTATTACTACGCAGGTCTGATGTATATGGATTGCGTACACGCAGGAAAGGTAGAGAGAACCTGCGTACCCAGAGATAAACATGTTTTTAAGTGACTTTCTCTCTCTTTGAGGTTTTGACATGAAGAGCAGAGGTATGGGGCTTGACAAAGAGGACAATGTGGCTATTGATGAGGCCACATACTGCAAATAGTCAGGGTGACAAAATTCAGTGTAACAATGCCCTAATGTGGATAGTCCATGAAACCACCACTCATGCACCTCCCCTTCCAAGTGTAGGGTAGCCATTTTGATGGCCTCCATATTTGTCATTTGATTAAGCTGGAAATAAGTATGCATCTTATCCACCCAAAATGGAGCTGTGCACTTGGAAGAACCATCATATGTGGGGATATACATCCTCCCAACTATGCGTTGTAGCTCCCAGTTATGTGAATTCTACCCCCCATTGTACCTTCCTTTCTCATTCTATTTAAGTTGACAATAATCTCTTAATGATAGGGCCTCTTTGAAATCTTCTCCCATGGCTTACCATTCCATGAAGAAATACCCCATGGGAATTTGATCATTTGGCCACCCATGCTCACTGGGTGCTGACGGTAAGAAAGCAGGCAACATGGTTCTGGATGACCTACTATAGGTTGGTGGGTGAGTGGCTGATGAAGGATGGTCGTACTGTTGTGAGGCTCCTAATGTCTCCCCAAAAAGGAAATCATGGTGGAGGCCCTTGTCCCTGTTTTGCTCCTTGATCTCCTCCAACATATATTTTTATCCCCTAGCCAAGTAATTCAAAGCCTTCTAGAGGCTATCGAATGCTGCTTCTTCCTTACTCCTTGGTTCCTCCATCTCTGCTACAGTGATTGTCTTCCCACGTGCCTCCAAATCAAGAGTAATCTCCAACTCCCTTTCCCTACTCCTGTACCTTTGCCTCCGACAAGTGATGTTCTTCTTGTTCTTTGGTGTCATAGACTATGTTTCTCCCATACGTTGAGCCAAGTCTATGAGCTTTGATACCACGATAATATTCCTAGGGAATTTTTATAGTAAATAACAAAGCATACATAGACAAAAAGCCACAAAAATTAAACACATGAATTAGACCATGAATATGCACCAAAAATTGCGTTGCTGAGCCATTTTATTATAATATGAAGAGAGTACAATGAGGTGTAGGAAAGAGTGCACCTGGGCTTTCTCAAGGCAAGCTAGCTAAGCCAAAATGAACAATAATAAGTCCCCTTGAATATGATGCTGCTCTATCTCCTAGCTCTATGCTGAACTGCCTAGAAATACAATGCTGGGTGTGAAGATATATTGCTAGGGCCTCCTTCGGTGCTTAGAAAATTCCAGGAAATTATCCCTGGCCTCTCCAACAAATAACCGGAGTAACCTACGAAGGAATTGGGCTATGGTTGACCTTGGAATTTTGACCCTTTTTTCCCTTTATGGCTCTACTGTTGGGAAATTCAACCCACCTATCAATCATGTTGCAAATGGCCTAAAAAATCATTGCAATCTCCCAACAAATGCTCTCTTGGGCTCCTACTCATATCTAAGGCCCAAACTCCTTTCACTCCTCAAATCCTAAGTGTGGCTCCTCCAAGCACTGTGCAATCCATGCAGTGCTGCTAGAGACTCCTCCCCACAAACCTGCACTCCCACTGTTGGAATAATATGAAAAGGATGGAACTCCCTCCTTGGGATGGCACTCGAAGTCCACCAAAGCAAGGGTTGAGATTTCTGCTTGGAAACACACTTTGTGCTAAACAACACTTGCAGACTTGGCTTCATCTCAAGCGTGCCATGTCAAAGAAAAATTTATGAATAGAAGAATGAGTGACCCAAAAGAGCGCATTCCCTTCCTTTTTGTCAAAATGCCTCCAATGTGCTCATGTGGTCCCACCTTGATTTCTTCCCACTGAATTTACCTCAAAGGCATGTGTATTCTCCATGTGTGGCCCCCACACTCCATTAGGGCTCGATATTCTCTTCCACCTCAAATATTTGGGGCTTTATTTTAATGAAAAATCGATATGGGTTCTCTAAACCCACATTTCCTAAGTGCAAACATGAATGAAGACAAAATTTACCAAAATTGATATTTCACTTAACAATATTTCTAAGTGGGAATATCACACACTAAAGCGAAACCGAGCCTAAAAGGAACCATCGACACTAGAGGAGTGTGAGTAATTGTCGAAAAACCTAAATCCATTGCAAGAAAGCCCATTCCAATAAACAATGTCCAAAATACTTGTGAGAAAAGGCATGAAATGGAGTATTGCATAAACGACTACCTATATATATATTATATTATAGTATATATAGTAATTATTTTTATATATATATAATAACCCCACCCCTCAACTTTCCACAATGGTAGGCAACAACGAAGATGAGAGAAAAACAGACAACAAACCTCGACATAAGAAGACTCATCCAAGGATGCATAAGAAATCACATGCCATGAAATCACCAACAAGGATAGAAAACTATGTGGCATCAAGGAGATATGGAAGAAAGGAGGCATGAAGCAGGGTCAAAGGAGCTAGGGTTTAGTCGTCCCTCCCCACTCCCACAACTCCTCGCCATAAGACATTATTATTAAAATAATAGTGATCCAGATTTAAATAGGAACGCAAAAAATTACAGAGATAACCATAAACACAGAGATGAAGCGAAAATAATACTTCATTTCATTAATGTAAAATACTGAAATATGCTTACAAACAGAAATGGAAATAAACCAGCTAGGGCGATGGTAGCTTATCTCTGAGAAGAGATGTGGCAGTTACATGCCTCTGAACTTATGTTACAATGAGGCTTGAAGGCCTATTTATTATTGAGAAACAATGGAAAACCCTAAACATCCAAAAACCTAACCTTAGAAGATGAAACGCCAAACTGTGGGCCCTGTTTGGGTAAATTGGTACATCAACTTCTCGGGGTCGTAACTTTGGCATATGATCTCTGTTTGATGCTTACAATATCTCCTTAGAAATATCTATATGAGAACTACAACTTTGGGAAGAGCAACATCGGTCCGTGGACCCATGTTGCTCCCAATTTTCCCAAAAAATGTCGTTTAGGGCCTCAAAACGGCTCCGGAAGTTTAGGACCTGAAAAACTGTAAAATTAGTAAACTGTGCTACAATTAAGGAGACTGAAAAGTTGAAAGAAACAATGGTGGGGGTCCAAGTGGACTTTGCAGGTGGCCACCAATATCCACCTGGATCATTCCTCCCCCCTTAGGAAGCAATGGTCCCCATTGCGTTGAGTTCCTCCATGAGATGAGGAAACTTCTGCTGAACTTGGTCTCTGGTAAGCTGTTCTGGAATCTCTGATGTGTCTAGAAATGGTGGGAAGCATGGTCAATGATGGTCCATATTGAACACTCGGTGCAAGCGAAGGAATGGAGGAATGTTGTGCTTTAAATCATTGTTGCCTGTAGCCTTGGTACTGGTGTAAGGACCATGTCGGAGTGGTCTGAGTTTCTGATGGGTTCTTGTAAGGCGTTCTATCTGCAGATGTAACCAAACTTTTTCGCCCACCTGAAACTTGTGTGGTACCCCAGTGGGTGAGGAGAAGTTGTTCCTGTGTTTTGTCATGACAATATCCCTTTGCTGCTGTTGCTGGGTGGAGGAACCCTTTGCGGGGGTCATGGATGTAGCAATGATCTTCCCTTTACTTTGGGAGTGAACCAGACAGAAAATGAATTTCTTAGTCTGGGAGATGAGCTTGCTGCCTTTCTTGGAAGTGATCAAAGAGGTGGCGGTAGGTGGGGCTACCTCCGGTATCCTGTATAATGAATTATCCAAAGAAATAATGATAGTGCGAGGCCTTGACTCATACACAACATGTCGCCTCCACAAGTATGGCTGGCCTAATAATACATCACAAACATCCAGAGGTGTAACGTCACACAATACCTCGTCTGTGAATGGTTTGATGCTATAGGGAAGGTGGCACTGCTGGCGAACTTTGAGATCTCGTCCTTCATGAAGCTACCCGATACTATACGACTGTGGGTGTGGTGTAGTCAGTAGGCCCAACTGCTTCACAACCTCTGTTAAAATGAGGTTCTTTTGGCTGCCACTGTCGACAATGAATTGCAGCGGCGAACCCTTCACCCACATCTGTGAGTGGAAAAGACGTTCCCTCTCCTCTGGCTCTTCGGGCTCATTCTTCTGGATCTTGGCAGTGGCAACAGTGGCGCTGGGATCCACATCAATGATCTACTTCCCTTTGCCATTCCCCTTGTCGGGTTCTGGCTGAAGGTTGGAACATGTATCTGATTCGGAAGCCTTCAACTCGGCCACCAATGACTGCTTGGTCCGACACTCACTTTTGTTATGAGTGGGACTCTTGTGGAACTCACACCACTTTCTTGTGTCCTTCTTTGGCTTCGTGGTGTTGTTATTTTCTTGTAGCTTCGATGGGTTGTCTTGGGTCACCCTGCCTTGGCTTTGTCCTTTGGGCTTCGGATTTACAGATCCAAAGTCTCGCTTCTTCTGTTTGAACTTTTGCTCGATTTTGACCACATATCGGTACTCCGTGCCGAGCGAGGAGATGTTCAGGAACCCCATCTCCTGGATGTATCTGTGTAGGCAGCCATGGTATTTGAGTACCAGATGCAGATCAAAATCTTTGATACCCAACTGTGTGCGAAGGGTATGAAAAATGTTTGTGAAATCTGGCACATCTTGGTCCCTCCCCTACTTCCGCATGGTCCACTTTATGTATTTATCTTCGTAGCTTTTGACAGGGTAGTACTGCTCCTTGATGGCATCTTGGAATGAATCCTAAGTGGGTGCGGCTGAAAATAGTGAGCCTATGCTTTCATTCTTCTGCTCGCAGTAGGTTTCCCACTAGTCCTTGACGTGGGGGGCTGCTTTGAGAAGAGCGAAAACAATATTTTCCCAACTCGAAAATTCATGAATAGAAAAATACCCATCTAGCAGATTTAACCATTTATCTATGGCATCTGCATCTATTTGACTCTCAAAGATGGGGATTTCAAAATTAACTTGTACCTTAAAGAGCGTGGTGTTTCCAGAGTAGCTGTTGGAAGCTGATGCATCGCCTCTGGGTAGCCGCTGAAGGATCTGCACAAAGCTATAGATCATCGCATTCCTTTGCTACTCGAGGGCTTCTTCGAGCAAGATTTTGATAGGATCTCATATCCCCTCGTCTTTTTTCTCATCCGCCATGGGAGGCCGTCGGGATTTGCGAGGCTGGTCTTGCAAAGGTTCGACCAGTTCAAGCCCTAACTCCTTATATCCCAACCTTGTTGGGGACATGCAA